>JAWQFJ010014239.1:22500-31597 GCA_034096865.1 Theodoxus fluviatilis | reverse complement strand
GTCAGCACTATCCAGCATCTGTCACTCACCAGCGTTCAGCTTGCAGCAGTTCTGAGTACTCACAATCACCATCACTAGCGGTCAGCACAACCTAGCAGTTAGAGTCACCGGTATGCAGCACTGTTAGCGGCCAACAGAGCGCTACTTTCAGTATTCACTCAGCACAGGCAGAATGCAGCAGTTTTCGACGTCAATCAGCCATCAGCACTGCCAACGGTCAGCACTATCTAGCTGTAGGCACTCATTAGAGCAAGTGCTCATTATTCCTAAAAATTCCCAGTGGGCAACACTGACCAGAGCGGATTGGGTAGCGACCAGTCAGGAAGGCAGCCCGACTTGGGGTACAGACGCTGGCTGCGGCCAGGTGGTGGGTCAGCTTGACCCCATCTCTGGCCAGGCTGTCGATGTGAGGGGTCCTCAGGGTCCTGGGCAACAGAATAAAATGAGAAAATCGAAAACGACGACAACGATGACGTTGATGACGAACACTTATGTCTCTCATTACGTGCACAGGGCTCCCGAAAGAAAACATCTAATCCTTCAAATGCTGAGAGCATATATGACTTGCGAGTATCATGTATTTTTGACTCTTCAGATCAAGTAGCTGATAATATGTTCGGAATAATGTAAGAACCAATTTTAGCCATTTCGTGTTCGTGCATTCTCTCTTACAAGAATCATTTGGCAGGGTTTCCTCCATTCCATCCCATCCCATCCCATCTCTCTCTAGTAATATGCGTGTTTGACAAATCAAGCTGCATAATTGTTTATTGTGAATTTATTTATTTTTTGGACTGTATTCCTCTATTCGTAGATTAAAATGGCAGTTGTGCAAAAGCTTGCTTTCTTCATGACAACAACGGATAGTAATAGAGGATAACTGCAGTAACTCTAATAGGGGGGGGGGGGATCATTATTATCATCATCGTCGTCGTCATCGTCGTCGTCGTCGTCATCATCATCATCATCATCATCATCACTTGTGTAGCGCTGGTTTCGACTCCTAGTGAGTCTCTCGCTGCGCACTCGTATCAGAAGTCATGTGTGTTGCATTTGGCAACGAGTTGCGTTTTTAGATGTTGTCTAAATGCATCTAGCTTCGGGCATGATCGGAGTGTATCAGGTATTCCAGACAAGAATAACAAACTCACAAAATGGAGGAAAGAAGCGCTGTTACTCTGGACGTATACATGTTTGTTCTATTGAATGCGCGAATTCGTTTGTTGGTACGTCTGTCTGTCCATTGATCAAAAGGATACGTTCCAGTAACCTTACTCCATCATCCTGTCACCAGGACCAGACACGTAGGCCTACAGCGTGGACCTCCTCATTGTGCATCACACAGGCCTACACGTCTGTACATTTTGCATGGTGAGTTTAGTGTGAGAAAAGGAAGTGTTGGAAAATGCCACTCCACACACGTACGTACGTGTTGCCAAAGCAACCTATGTCGCCGTAGCCCAGGTCGTCTGCAAACAAAATGACGATGTTGGGACGAGACTGTGCTGTTGACGTCACTACCAGCAGGCTCAGAACCAGAGTTACTTTGAGAAACATCCTGATCTTTCTTGGACTGCTGTAAAGGAAAAGAAGGGGCTTGTTTAAGAGGAAAATCAAGACTACTAACGTTAACTCAGGGGCGCGTTGCATAGCCTACCCAGCTGGCAAATAGGCCGGTGTCAACATGTGTCAAACATTTGATTGCCTTTACATCTGGTTTTGTCATGTTGACCCATGTTGACAACGGCCTATTCCACGCAAGATCTTGCGAGGTTCCTAGCGTAAGAAACGCGCCGCAGCATGCTAGTGAATTAATGAAAAGGTGTCTGCTTGCGAATGCGCGTGAATGCGTGCATACATGCGTGAATGCGCGAGAAAGTGAATGAGTGAGCGGGCGACTGAGTGAGTCACATGATAAAGTACTTATTCATGTGAAGTATAAATAGACAAGTGAGTGAGCAAACAAGTTCAAAACGGAGTGTGATTTTTAACTGCAGGCATTCTAATATGTATATATATATATATATATATATATATATATATATATATATATATATATATATATATATATATATATATATCTACACATGTCTCGTGATTTTGCAAGTATTACAACCTCAAGATATAATCCACATTTCCTAAAGTTAGCACTCCAGCGACATTATTAAATCTATGTAAACATACTGCAGGTTGACTGCAAACCAGTATTCATCTTTTTTTCCGATTAAAGATAACTGACAATGGCAGATTGGGTTTGCCGTTCAAGGGAAATTGGACGTGTGTCAGATGAAAAGGAAGAGGAGAACATTTATTTTAAAAAAGAGCGCACACGCGCACGCATTCACGCACACGTAAGCGCGCGCGCACACACACACACACACACACACACACACACACACACACACACACACACATCTGTTACTGTGATTTAGAAAAAGAGGCATTACCCAAATGACAGTTTATTACATCGGCCAAGGAAGTTATGTTTTATCTTTGGTTCGTCAATGAGTTAGCAAAATAACCCCCAAATATTTCAAAACGGAACTTGATGAAATCTTGTGGATTTTGTTATGTGGTGTGTGTGTGTGTGTGTGTGTGTGTGTGTGTGTGTGTGTGTGTGTGTGTGTGTGTGTGTGTGTGTGTGTGTGTGTGTGTGTGTGTGTGTGTGTGTGTTTTCAATAATTCTTCCGATACAAGAAATGTTTAACATCTTTATTTGTCATCCATTGCCTAGCAGTCAAACCTAATAGGTGACCAAATGTTACTTTTGTCTTACGAATGTATTCCAAGAGAATTATTGCAGTGTCTCCACTACTGCATAACTAGAACAAATGTTGATAAAATGTTGCGTGCAGTGAATATGACGAGTCTCGTACCAAGGGAAGCTACTCTGTACGGACTGCACATGCGCAATTACCCATAATGCAAGCACTGACCCAGTGCAAATGGAGGCCTCGAGGCTGCGCAATCTGTGGTGAAGCTGGAAACCTGCAAGCCTAAGTCATCGAAAGACACTTCTGGTAGGCATTATTGCAACGCACGAGCATTTAAATGTTTTGTTCGTTCTGCGTACTCTGTGAATATAATTGATAGACTCCTGCAGTAGTTCGACGACGAGTGACGGGGACGAAACGAGTGGCAAGATGGCGTTTTCCGGACATACTGCCGACGTCGATATCGGTGAATTCAGTAATGACTGTTGCTTGGATTTCGATAGTATTGAAAGTGATGGAAACAGTGACTTCAACAGGCTAGAGAGTTACCTCCGTGGGAGTGACGAATCAGACAATGAGCTTGATGTTTGTTCTCCTTCCGACGCGGAATCGGGCACAAAGACACACAAATCATCACCCAATATGGCGTTCTACCAGTCTTGTCCTTCGGGTCGCGAGAAAGCTAGCTCATTGGATACTGTAGTCGTAGTGGCGGCCGGGAACCACTCCAGCAATACCAGTAGTGAGCGATGCATGACGAAGCCAGCAATTTTGGCGCGTGAACGTCGGAAGAAGCACAAAGAATATTTGCAGCAGCTAGAGACGACAGTGAAGAATTTGCAACAGGAAAATGAAGTTCTCTCCAAACGGCTCGAAACAGAGGTTGGCAATCGCGATAAGGTGATCTGTCGACTGTCTGATGAAGTGAAGTACTTGCGGAGCGTCCTTGCGAACGACTCGTCCCTGTCTGCGTTGCTCACTAACGTCGTAAACGCACAGGGTCTGACTTTCAGGGGAAGTCTGATGAAAGGAAAGTCGCAGTCATCTCCAGACAACTGCCGTGAGAATTCGACAGCTGTCACCCCAGAGTTGAGGAGTCATGGTACCAGAGACGGTGTCCAAGCTCAAAGGAGTGTCAAGCGCTCCCGCACTGATGTTCAAGATGAAAACTGTGATCCTGTTCCATCACCCAACAAGATTTCCAGGAGAAGTGTGAATTCCAGTGGCAACAGCTCCAGTCCAGCAGAAGTGGAAGTTGCTGCTGAAGAACTGATGACCACTTCATCTGTTCATTCCTCTGTGTCATCTTCAATCCTGGTCCCTAAAGAGACCGGGAGCAGTGTTTCGTCGCAAGATGTGGAGGAGATGAGTGAGGGCAATGCAGGTGTGTGTCTCCATGTCAATGGGAAAGATGTCTCAATTGAGCTCTGCATGGCTTGCAACCAAAATGCAATCAAGAACCGAGTATTGGATGATCATGATTACACGAGAACTATCTTTTGCTAAGCCTTAGGCAATACTGGTTGGACAAAGATCAATGGCTTATTCTAATTAATGCTCGTGTTACCAGCATTTGTGTTCTCAAAATAATAACAGAAGCTGAAATTTGTAGAGTTTTGATGAATTATTATTGGGATGGGAAATGTGTTTCACTCAAAGTTGTTAGCTGCTTTGCTCTTGTATTCTGCAGATTTCAGCTTCTCGTTTACCAAAAACTTAGAATATGTCATTAGTTTACCAACTGCCCTTTTCTGTGTTGCCAACGTGTATCTTGTTCCTAAACAAAGCTGTTTACTTTTGCAGCTGTAAAGATCCTTGTGCATTTGAGGACACCAAGAACATGACGGTGTAGTATGCAATGCAAATGGTCGGTCATCAAATTTTGACTTGTTTTCATTTTTCTTTTCTCATTTCATTACATTATAGGAGTGTTTGTGAACCTCATGATTGAGGTGGTGAGTACTGACATCACTTGACGAGTATGTTCAAAAACCCTCTCCTTGGGAAATGGTTGAATTAGACCAGAAAACCCCAAGCCATAATCTCATATACTAAGTATCATGAATGGAAACCTAAATCTGTCTTTCAGAATACATGAATGATTGAATAAAAATAACTAAAAAGTTTTCTTACCTGCAGCATTTGTTAATTCCATGTTTCTAACAGTCTTGTAAATGTAATGCAAGAAAAATTATTCATGTAAATGGAAAGAATATTGGGACTTGTTAAAAAGGATTATTTAAAAAGTTAATTACTTTGCTAAGTAGTTCAGTCTAAATTAGGGGTGGGGTGGGTGGGTGGAACTCTAATGCACTTGTTCACATGATTAAATTTTGTCTCTGCTTTTGTTTCAGAGATGGATTATGGCCATGCATCTTGGTTCGAGAAGCGATATAGTGTTTTAAGTGCAAACATCATGGTTAGTATTTGCTTCTTGTTATTAGTTATGGTGTTACTTTGTGTAGGTGTTTGGTAAAGCAGAAACTTTTCAGCTTTTATGATGGAAAGACTGCAGACATCATGGTTAGTATCAAGTTATGTTACAATATTGCCAAGTACATGTGTGTGATTGGTGGTGCTGAAACGTATCAACTTCTGCTGTGGAAAGACTGTATCTGCCTCATCAACTGTGCTTGATGGAAGAGGATTCTTCACAAACCTTATCAAGAAGTCTGATCAGCAGCCATGAATGTCCAGTAGTCAGCAGACCAACTAAATGTGGACAACTGTCCACCTGAACATGTGGTCATGATGTAAACCATACTTGGAAACTTTTCCTGACGCTGATTTTTACTGCACATTCTTTGCCATGATTTGGTTGAGAACTTGTAGGCCTGCCTTTTTGTACTCTCCTGTGCTGATGATTTTAAATCATGTCATGATTCAGAAGGGGAAGTTTGCATGTACATTTTTTTATGTGCACAAGTGTGATCCCGCAAAATACATGTGGAGTGAAACTGATTTTCTGTTTTGTTAAAGAGCTATTCTCCCTGAAATTTTGGTCTTGCATTTATTGGAGTTGCACCAATGATTCGTCTCCAAGCCATGCTTGAATGGTCAAAGAAATTACTGTTAGTTTTGGCTTTGCTTTTTCCTGGAGGTCCTGAGGAGGAACTGTTGACTGGGGACTATTGGCGACTACTGCATGTGGCCTGCCTCAGGAGGCTGAGGCATGTCAGTAAGTATGTGGATGTTCCTGAGGCCAGGTAAACACTGGAGGCAACCGCCTGTACAAGAACAGCTGGTGGAGAATCCACTATCAGAGGTCGTGTTTTGTGTTCACTGTATAAATGATATTTTTTGTCCAATTCTTGGTCAGGAAAGAGTGAATAAGAGTGCACTGTGAGGGAGTTATCATGATGGATTATGTGAGAGATTGCCTACAGAAAGATATAGTGTTACTACTAAGCTGTGAGATAAAGGCATGAGAAGTTTTGTTCTGGAGATGGGCCTGATGATAATCATATCACTGTGTGTCGTAAGTGTCCTAAAGTATATTTAAGGGAGGGATGGTGTCGATTTGGGAAAATTTGGAGACACACCGTGTGTGATTGTCACTGCACTCCAGCTCTCAGCAATAAAGTGTGTAAAGGTTTTTTAAAAAATGCCTTTGTTATTAATGTAATAGCTGCTTTACTTTGCTCTAATTATTTCATTCATTCATAGAAGTCACTGCAATGTATGTACACATGACCAAGTTGGTTCAATCCATCAGAAATGAGTATTTGCACCAGATAAGAGTACCACCAATACTAGCATTTGACAGAGAACCATATTCCAGTTGTTGTCATCATCGATGTCGAGAGGCGTGATAAAATCATGCTGTGCAGCACTCATGCAGATGCCCAGGTATGCTTGTTAGAGGAAAGCAATATGTAATTCAAAGATATGCATAATGATGCGGTTTCCATATAATACAAATACAGAGCTATGCAGCAGCAGTGTGACAATGATTTAAAGATGGTAGATAAGTTGGAAAGGAAGGGATATTCCAGTTCATACTTTTTGTTGTTTGCTTTGGCACGTCGTAGATGTTGAACCAAAGCTAACGTAGTCATACAAGATACAAGATACTTTATTGTCCTCATTGTTCAAGGAAATCCATTTTGTCGGTGGCAAAAACATAATACATACAAAAACAGAAACGTACAAGAAGTTCAACATTAACTCAATCACAGCGCTCAAGTTATGGAGTCCACACACTAATCATAGGCCAGAGGGGTAGGTGCATCGTAGAAGTTCACCAAGTATCATTCACGCAGACAGATGGACAGATTTACAACACAGGGTTTCAGCCAGTATAATATTAATAGTGTCAAGATATTGTAATAAACCCAGATTCTTCCCATCCCAGGGATAGAACCACAGCACTACGCCTCGCACATTGTCCAACCCCAAAGCATGCTTGCCCATCACTGCCTGTCAAAAGACACGGTTTCGACAAGAGTAGAGGCTGAGGTTTTTAGTTTCCTATTTGAGTGGTGGTTTAAATCCCTCATGTTGGCTTAGAGCATGGAACACAGGATGGGTGTGTGAGATGCAGTTGCTTGTTCCACATAACAAAGATTAAGAGACGGAACAGCCAGAAGGCCTGACAAGAGGTCCAACCATGTCACCGCATCAGATGACAAAGACAAACGGGAACCAGTGAGGAGCGCCAACTGCACTGTGTGAGTGAAACATTTGTAAGTTGGAAGTTTGGACTCTGGAAGGAGAACTTTGAGTAGGGGAAACTCAAATGTTGATAGATGCTCTCCATAAACAATGACATCCCAGAAAGTTACTTTTAAAAATAAGCATCACCGCACTGACCTGAGTTGCAGCATTTCACGAGAGTCGGAGGCTAGTCAATTGTGCTGCCTAACTTTTCCAACAGGAAATATGAACAATTTTAGTAAAGATGGTATTTTTCATTATGAAATGGTCAGTGTTTTGGGCAGTTGAGATGAGTTGCACATTAAACAAAAAAATTTGAGGTGGTGGTGGGTTGATGTGGTTTTTTTTGTTAGAGTGTGCATATGTCATGCTAGTGACAGACTGCCATCGAAGTTCCAAAGTTCTAGGATATTTTCAATTTGGAATAACTGATCTCTGGTAGATGCCATGAGGAATTACAACTACAATTTATACAAGTTGCTTGCTGATGTTATGCAAACTTTGACTTAAAAAAAATAATTTTCAATAAATTGTTAATTAAAGGATATTTTAATATGGACGGAATAATGAATGACATGAATTGCTTAACATTTCATTTTTGGAAGAAGAAAATTAAGACTGCATTTTACTTACTTGTGCTAGAAACTAGCAAGAAATACATTTTCCAATGTAATGTGTAATAGTTCAGAATATATGCCCATGCACATTTCATTTGAATAGTCCTAATGGTTGTGTGAACCCACTGATAAAGAAAACTGAATTCCCCTTACTGCAAACTTTCTCTTGTAATTATCTACCCCCCCCACCTCTCTCTCTCTCTCTCTCTCTCTCTCTCTCTCTCTCTCTCTCTCTCTCTCTCTCTCTCTCTCTCTCTCTCTCTCATGCCGAGACACCTTGGCCTGTATATTATTGTAATTTCCTCAAACACTTCAGTAAGGCATCTGAAACTTTTTATGACAATAACAATTAACATACGATAATGTTTTTTTATCAAAATGTGTGTTGGCTTTTTAAACTAATGAAGTCCTTGGAGTTAAAATGATTATTGATTTTTATTTTATTTTATGAAGATACTTCTGTAAGCATTACCTAGTACTGAATATTGATATGATTTCAAGCATCTGTCACGGAGATAATTCAAATTATGAGGTTTCAGCATAGGATCACACATGCACACACACACTGAGTAAACTGAAAAACTATTTTCTACACTTGCTGTAAAGAGAATAAATGGGAAAGTCAACCATACAGTAGTTGCAGCCTTCAAAATGATGAATGTGTTCAGGTGGCACAATGCTGCAGAAGGAAAGAGCTCTTCAGAGCAAGTGATGGAAACTGGCTTGAGAAGCATGTCGACAGTCCAGTTTGCCAATATCTAATGTGCCAGAAGTAAGGAATGCCTGAGGTTGGTTTTCTAGAAGCATTCCTAACACATGTGCAATCCTCTCGCAGGACCCGAGGTGGGTTTCCTTTCTAAAGGTTTTCTATTTTTAATATTCAGAGATGAGCACCTGCATGGACAGGTCCATTTAAGAGAAAAGACTTGGACTTCTTGAGTGCTCGCTGTAAGTGCGAATTGCTAAACATTTTGGATACATTCTTAAATGAAATGTGCATCAGGTCCCACAAGAGGATTGCATTTGATGTGTTAGATTTCTTCTGAGATACCTTCCTTTGCACAGATGCCACTGGAAATCGACCAACATGGACAACACCAACACAACAGA
>JAWQFJ010014239.1:10000-15000 GCA_034096865.1 Theodoxus fluviatilis | reverse complement strand
GAAACTTGCGTTGCGTGAAAACGAAAGTATTCACCAGCCTGTTTGATGCACAAGTCCAAGCAACACTTCTGTACGGTGCAGAACTATTAGGCCTTAAAAATCAGCTAAAAGTGGAGGGAACTCATACTTTTGTTTATAAAAAGATTATGGGATTAGACTCGAGGACGCCCAACCACATGGTCTATGGAGATCTTGGACGCTTCCCAATCTCCATCAATAGCAGCGTCAGTTATCAAATACTGGTTAAAACTTTGTCGGATGAAAGTAGACAGTTTCCTTAAACAAGCTTTCCTAGCGCTTTTGAACTCTCGAATTAAGATAGAACGAAGCTAGACAGACTGTAAAGCTTTGCCTTTGTCGGCTGGGGTTTGGTTTTGCATGGTTAAATAGTAGAGTAGGTGACGAAAAACTTTTTTTGTCACAACTGAAGCAGCGACCAAAAGATTGTTATCTTCAGGACTGGAACGCGAAGAATATCAGCAGCAATCGATACACTTGATATTCCTCCTTCAAGCATCCCTTAGGCCTTGAAGAGTATTTAAACATACTCAGGGCCGGACCAAATGAGTTGTGGGATGGGGTTCCTTTTTGGTTGGGGGGGACAAATCAGCGAAGTGGCAAGCTAGGGGGGTCCGGGGGCATGCCCCCCCCCCCCCCCCCCCCCGGAAAATTTATGAAAAACGGTTAAAATCTGTGCAATCTGGTGCATTCTGGGCCTTGTTTTGAGGGGTAAGAGCAGCATTGTTTTTGGAGACACACACAAAAAATATATTAAAAAAAACCCAACTCAAACCAAGGTACATGCTTTTTCTAGGGGGGGGGGGGGGGGGTTCCGGAACCCCTGGAACCCCCCCTGGGTCCGGCCCTGAATTACTTGACATTAAAAAGTTCAGAGATGCCTTTATTCGCTTCAGGTTTGCAATAAATGATCTGAACAACAATAGAAGATACACAGGTATGGTAGATACAAAGTTCCCGTGTTGCGGGGAATGTGAAACTGAGCAACATGTTTTGTTGAAGTGTCCTATTTATAAGGAATTAATGGTAAAATATCTAGACAGATTCTTACCTCAGAAACAAAGTAGAAATGTGTGTCAATATTTGATGCAATATAATGACGACAAAATGACTCGTTCAATGGCGATATATATTTTTTATGCCTTTAAGTTGAGAGAAAAAAAAGGTTAGGGAGTAGATGAGAATACGAAGTTGTGATGGTTGTACAGGTACTTGAACACTTCTTGCTCATTGAAAGGATTATGGTTTCGGAAATCTTAGCTGAAGTAGAATTGTTTATTGTATAATACCAACATTTCCTTGTAATGCAATGGGCCGATGGCCTCCAAATAAATCAAATCAAATCACCTCAAATCAAATCTCTCTCTCTCTCTCTCTCTCTCTCTCTCTCTCTCTCTCTCTCTCTATTGTGTGTGTTCCTGTGTGCATGTGTGTGTGCGCGCGAGCACGCGCTCGCGCTGGTGCATGTGTGTGTGTGTGTGTGTGTGTGTGTGTACGTGCATGCCTTAGTAATTGTTACTCTCAGGCAAAACGGTCCATTAATCTACGCATCCATCTGTCCCTCCTTCCGTCCGTCCATCTATACATACACACACGCACGCACGCTCGCTTGCGCATGCACATAATTATAGAAGCACACACACACACAGACAAGTACACACGCACGCACACACACACACACACACGCGCGCGCGCGCGCGCGCGCACATACGCACACACACACACATGTTCAGTCGTCTGTCCGTTTTTAGTGGTTGACGAATGAAACCCCCAGGTTTCCATTCTGTGACAGAGGGAGTGCAGACGGCTGGTGGCAGCAGGCAAGCCAGACTGCGACAGACACTGTTGGAACTGTCCAAGAATGCCACACTGCAGGCCGCCTTCGCTGCCAGGGCTTCCAGTCTCCAGGCTTCCTCTTGTGCAGAGCAGAAGACTGCGGTGAGTGCGTTGAACGTGCCTACCTTTCATATACACATGTAGATCTGATGTGTGCTTCCGATTTTCTATCAAACTCTGGTACCGGTGTGACATCGCCGATGGTAACTCATCGCGCATGGTTCTGCGCATGCGTCAAAACCGAAAGTGACGCGTGTATCGCGCCTTGTTCAAAGGTGATGTGCCGCGAGACTTTAGATTTTGTGTTTTTCGGTCAATGTGTTCATTTATTGACCGAAAAAACACAAAATCTAAAGTCTCGCGGCACATCACCTTTGAACAAGGCGCGATACACGCGTCACTTTCGGTTTTGACGCATGCGCAGAACCATGCGCGATGAAGTTACCATCGGCGATGTCACACCGGCTCCTCTCTGTGTGTGCGTGCTTGCGTGTGTCGGTCTGCCCCCCCCCCCCCCCCTTTTCTCTCTCTCTCCCTCTGTGTCTCTCTCTGTGTCTCTCTCTGTCTCATTTTTTCTCTGTCTCTCTCTGTCTCCCTCCCTCCGTCCGTCCGTCCGTCCGTCCGCCCGTCTTTCTCTCCCTCTCCTCTCCCCCCATCTCCCTCTCTATTTCTCTCTCTTTCTCGCCTTCTTTCTCTCTTTCTTTCTCTTCCCCGCCCCCCTCTCCCCCCCCCCCCCCCCCCCCCAATCAGTAACTAACATTATTTCTTCTCTGTTTTAGTGTGGAGTGGATTTTCCATGCACCCTGATTCCCCGTTCCGCCACTCGACCTACGTCAGGTAAATATTCGCAAAAAGGAATACAAGGTGGATATTTCGAGGAAGAAGATGGCCGAGTAGTTGAGAAAACCAGAAGCACTGGCAACCAGAAAGAACAAGTGAGATTTCAACCTCGAATACGTAAATCTTCGTAACTTTTAAGTATGATTATTTCACGGTTATTTTCGTTGTCACTCTCCAAGAACCAAGCACTTTTTAAAATCGTCAGTTCCAATGAAATATGGTCCATCGTGCCCCACATAATCATTATGTAAACTTATATCTGTTTCGAATACGACTGGCACACACGTGAATATAATTATACGCCGAGCGTCAGGTGAGCACGGTTGACGTAAATGAGACCATACGTCCTGACTATCTTGTTGCTCACTAGAATGACAGAGACAAATGTAATGCTCGCACAGCGCTGATTGCGATAAGACAGGAATTCGATAGTTTGACCGTCCCATAGGCACGTGCCTGCTGAGGTGACACGCTTGAGGGTACGGGTTTCCAGTTTCATCTGGTCTAGCAGAGACGGTGGCAGTAATTAGGAAAAAATCGAATAAAGGTGAATGGCTTTATTTCAATCCGTGGGTTAGTGTTTGTTATCATCGCAGCCAACTCCAACAGGGATAGGATGTCTTTCGGGAAACTTCTCACCATTTGCACTTTTCATTTCCAGATTAGATGTGACTGAACAGATTGTTGATTGTTCAACCTTGTCCAGCTTGATTAAGTCCGTAAGCTAGCACTGCCTCACGCACGGGTAGATGTACATGAAACTTCTACAAGGATTCGTCATCATTAGATTTGCTATCAAACGTAAAAGCTATTCCGCAGCACTTGATTAGGATGCGGTCAGCAACACATAATTCTGAAACTGACCTGTTTGGTCGTGTATATTTTGTCTTATCATTTCCGCTTCTGATAATGCCCACTTTGGCCATTTCAGCGGCTGGACCGGGAACATTTCAACCTCGGTAATATTAGAGCCATCTCTTTTTACAGTTAAACAGATGCCTAAAGAATTCGTCACATTTAAAGTGTTAAATTACATTATATGTAGCTGGAAGGAATAAATGCAAATAAGAAACCGTGCATCAATCACATTCAAAGTGTTAATTTACATAGTATATGGGTGAAAGGAATTAAAGCAAATAAGAAACTATGCATCGGTCGAGAAAAGTAGGACTACCAATATGTTGTCCGCCTCTTTCAGTCCATCAGCTCCGCCCAGGAGACATCGACGTTGTGGCAGCCATGGGCGACTCCTTGACGGTGAGGCCAGGGACGCGTTGTTTATCCTACCTAGTTGGCAAATAACAGGCTGGTGTCAACATTACAGTTTATAAACATACCATTTCTGTTTACACTTTAAGTTTCTGGAGGCGAAAGGGAATATCAAAATGTACGTAATACATCATGAGTTTATATTCAGCGACAAAATGGACTTCTCGTTTAGCTTGAGCACATTGGAACTGGTTACTAAGAAAGCTAGAAGTTATCGATTTCAAATCAGAAAAGAGGAGAGATTTTAAATATGAAAGATTTGCCACTCGCCTAGGCAAATATGCGAGTTTTTGAACACTGCATCGTCGTGTTGTACCAGTTCTTTGTTGTGGGGTGATATGCACCTTTTGTACAAGCATTTGTCAGGCCACAGAGAACGGAAGTAACCCGAACGTGAGTTCGGTTTTGAATGGTGTCCAATTCTATGTTTCTTGTAATAATCAGGATTTCATTATAGCTTCTGAACAAAGACATTTCCCAATTAAACCTGGAAAAGGAAATTGTATACTTTTCTATGGCATTTCGGACTTTTCCTGGTTTCATATTATACGACGATTCATTATAACTATAGAAGTCTTTGTGTATTAATACGTTTGCAAGTATACAGTTCCATCTGGGTTCGTGTGCTAGCAAGCATGCATGCAGAGAGAGAGAGAGAGAGAGAGAGAGAGAGAGAGAAAGAGAGAGAGAGAGAGGGGGGGGGCAGGCACGCACGCACGCGCGCACACGCACACACACACACCGACAAACAGACAGACACACAGACACACAGACAGACACACACACACACACACAGACAGACACACAGACACACAGACACACAGACAGACAGACACACAGACACACAGACAGACAGACACACAGACAGACAGACACACAGACAGACAGACACACAGACAGACAGACACACAGACAGACAGACAGACAGACATACAGACAGACAGACAGACAGATAGAAAGACAGACAGACAGACAGACAGACAGACAGACAGACAGACAGACAGACAGACACACGTACACACACAGGCACACACAGA
>JAWQFJ010014239.1:0-5000 GCA_034096865.1 Theodoxus fluviatilis | reverse complement strand
ATCACTTCCCAGCATTGCCCAGTAGAAAAGTTGGATCAGGAGGCGTCATGGACCAGTATATTTATAGTCACCGCTCTTGCTTCAACATGGCAACCTCACAGAAGAATTGATGTTTCGAAGAATCCAAGTAGGCCCTATTCATCGTCTATTGAATGACTTCATTTGAACACAGCGACATTGAGGGCGAGGCCAGGAAGCTGGTGGACAGGATGCGTGCCGACTCCTCCATCGACTTCGAAAACGACTGGAAGATGATCACACTCCTCATCGGGGACAACGATCTGTGCGAAATCTGCAAAGATAAGGTAACAGCGCGCACGCGCGCGCACACATACACATGCACGCACACGCACACTCACGCACACATGCACACACACACACACACACACGCACTCACGCACACACGCACACACACACACACACACGCACACACTCACGCACACATGCACACACACACACATATACACGCGCGCGCGCGCACTCACGAACACATGCACACACACACACACACACACACACATACACGCACAAATGCACTCACGCACACACACATACACGCACACACATGCACACATACAAACACACAGACACAAACACACACACATACAAACATACATGCATGCGCGCGCGCACACACACACACACACACACACACACACACACACACACACACACGAGAGAGAGAGAGAGAGGGGGGGGGGGGGAGGGAGGGGGAGGACGGAAAGAGAGAGAGAGGAGGAAAAGGAGGACGAAGAGAGAGAGGATGGGTGGAGGACGGAGAGGGGGGGGGGGATGGAGAGAAGGACGGAAAAGTTAACATCCAGGCAGAATGGCTGAATGCGAACGGGAGTAAAACTGCGCACATGTATGTACGTGCGCACACACATTTACTTTGAAAGGCACACGATGGTACATCTTCTGCGGTTAGCAAAGTGTTAATAATCTATTAATTCGTAAATCACAGCCCACGTTGAATGAAACCCTAAACACACACAAAAACAACCGATGTCACCCATTCATTCTGTCTTCACATCTGAAATATTTTCTTGTATCCAAATAAGCTCCACATTCGTCTCCGAAGACGAAATGAAGCATGAGATATTCCCATGTATTGGGTGCCACTAGAATTCCCCAACCCCAGTCACTTGGGACCATAGTCAGGGAGGTTTCAGGGCCTGCCAGCAGCTTCTGTATAGAACGTAGAGTTAAGTAAGTCCTTTGGCCAATAAAGGGACATCTGCAAGGAATGGCAACCTCTCCATGGCGTGACACGCTGACCCCGAGTCCTGACATCTGTCAAGTCCGCCACACCATGTGCGTGCACCAATCGCTCTTTGCAGGACAAGTACAGTGCGGAGCACTACATCGAGCGCGTGACCAAAGCCTTGGACATACTGCACGCCGAGGTGCCTCGAGCTTTCGTCAACCTGGTGGAAATCCTCAACATCGAGATCGTCACTGAGCTCAACCAGGGCCTGATCTGCTCTGTGCTGCACTTGTAAGTGACTGCATGGTTCCTTGCTAAAAGTACACCGTATTTGTACAGTTGCATGTTCACTACATCAGTATTATGTGGCTGTATCCGTCCGACGTAACGCTATATGTAACAGTATAGTATTTGTATTGTAAACATGATGGACGGTTGAACAAGCTTTTAGTGTAGTATTTGTTTATTGACAGTTTAAACTGGCCTGTCTGAAGCATCCTTAATTCTCGTGAAAAGAGCATTAAAAAATATAGTATCTATTGTATTGTATAAGGCTGTATCGTATTGTACATTGTATTGTTTTGCGTTGTGTTGCGTTGCGCTGCATTGCGTTGTGTTGTGTTGTGTTGTTGCGTTGTATTGCGTTGTGTTGTGTTGTATTGTATTGTATTACAAACTGTGAGGTAACAGTGTTTATTTCCACTCGTTATCTTGAGCACAATTCCCAGCTCAAAATATTTACGAAAAGTACAACTTTCTGCATAGATACTTTCTGGGAATACAGCGGAATGTCGGCAGGTGTCACTTTGCAGTTTGGAAAAGTGTTATATATATTCACACGGCTCCTGTAAATTGTCAACCCATCCAATGACATATGTACGAACTAGAAACCCGGCAAACACAACACTTTTTTGTTCGTTGTTTGATATATAAATGAAAAGCGTGGATGAAACCAATCTGAAGAATAAATAGGTACACTTCTGAAACATCGAAGTTCTGCTATACCACTATCCCTCGAACAACACCACAACGAAGTACAATGCCTCAAATCGAAGAGAGCGATGTCTGCCTTTTGCCATGCTGATCTGCATCTCCCATTGGCAATCCTCAAACGGTAACATATTACGACAATTGTACTTTATAGTGCATGGTACATACATATAGCCACAAAGGGAAATTTGAGATTCATTTAGGAACAGAAAAAAAAACAAAAGTTGTCGGGAATTTTTCGTCAATTGAGGGCGGCTCGTCCAGTAATGAATGAATGGATGATTGAAAATGAATGAATGGATGATTAAATGAATGAATGAATGAATGAATGAATGAATGAATGAATGAATGAATGAATGAATGAATGAATGAATGAATGAATGAATGAATGGAATTTTACGACCCACCAATGACCACGAATATTACCAGAGCCGGTTAGAATAAGAGCAAGTCAAAGCTGCCAACACACGGGGGTAGTCGCGAAAGGGTTAACAAAGTGGTCATTCCGGAAGTGTGTGTGTGAGTGTGATTATCACCAATGTCCAGGATTTGACTGGGAGTGAGTGGAGGGCGGATAAGTCGATACGGGTGGAGGAAGCAAGAGCTGAGGCGTGTTTCTCAGAAGCAACCCAAACGCATCATACACGATCCTCTCGCGGGACCAGAGGCGCGTTTCCTTTCGAACGGTAATTTGTGAAATGTTTAGAGACGAGCGCTCGCTGCGAGCGCCTGCATGGACAGGTTCCATTAGGAGAAAACTTTGGGCTTTGCGAGTGCTGGCTGTGAGCGCCTGCATGGACAGGTTCCATTAGGAGAAAACTTTGGGCTTTGCGAGTGCTGGCTGTGAGTGCCTGCATGGACAGGTTCCATTAGGAGAAAACTTTGGGCTTTGCGAGTGCTGGCTGCGAGCGCCTGCGTGGACAGGTTCCATTAGGAGAAAACTTTGGGCTTTGCGAGTGCTGGCTGTGAGTGCCTGCATGGACAGGTTCCATTAGGAGAAAACTTTGGGCTTTGCGAGTGCTGGCTGTGAGCGCCTGCATGGACAGGTTCCATTAGGAGAAAACTTTGGGCTTTGCGAGTGCTGGCTGTGAGTGCCTGCATGGACAGGTTCCATTAGGAGAAAACTTTGGGCTTTGCGAGTGCTGGCTGTGAGCGCCTGCATGGACAGGTTCCATTAGGAGAAAACTTTGGGCTTTGTGAGCACCTGCATGGACAGGTTCCATTAGGAGAAAACTTTGGGCTTTGCGAGTGCTGGCTGTGAGTGCCTGCATGGACAGGTTCCATTAGGAGAAAACTTTGGGCTTTGCGAGTGCTGGCTGTGAGCGCCTGCATGGACAGGTTCCATTAGGAGAAAACTTTGGGCTTTGTGAGCACCTGCATGGACAGGTTCCATTAGGAGAAAACTTTGGGCTTTGCGAGTGCTGGCTGTGAGCGCCTGCATGGACAGGTTCCATTAGGAGAAAACTTTGGGCTTTGCGAGTGCTGGCTGTGAGTGCCTGCATGGACAGGTTCCATTAGGAGAAAACTTTGGGCTTTGCGAGTGCTGGCTGTCAGTGCTCTTCTCTACTTATTTTTTCATACCTTTCGAAACGAAACGCACCTCTTGTCCCGCGAGCGGATTGCGTGTGATGTTTTAGGATTGCATCTGGGAAACCTGCCTCTGCAAGCGAAGGATTCACAGACTCATGCTTGCAGTGCCCTGTGCAAGTGCGCGGCCTTCCCCAAGGACGAAGCTGCCCTCGAGGAGCTGAAAGCTGCCACCAAGGCCTACCAGGGTCTGGCATACCAGCTGGCCACCTCGGGCCGCTACGACACCAGACCTGACTTCACCGTGGTGGACCAGCCCTTCTTCCGTGACACCTACGTCCCTAAAACGGTAGAGCAGAGTAGTAGCAGAGCAGTAGTCCTGGTGGAAGTAGTAGTGGTAGTAGTAGTAGTAGTAGTAGTAGTAGTAGTAGTAGTAGTAGTAGAAGAAGCAGTAGAACTAGTAGTAGTATAAGTAGTAGTAGAAGAAACAGTAGAATTTGTAGTAGTAGTAGTAGTTGTAGTAGTGGTGGTAGTAGTAGTAGTAGTAGTAGTAGTAGAGGTAATAGTAGTAGTAGTAGTAGTAGTAGTAGTAGTAGTAGTAGTAGTAGTAGTAGAGGTAGTAGTAGTAGTAGTAGTAGAGGTAGTAGTAGAGGTAGTAGTAGAGTAGTAGTAGTAGTAGTAGTAGTAGTAGTAGTAGTCGTAGTAGTAGAACTAGAAGTAGTAGTAGTAGTGGTGGTGGTGGTGGTAGTAGTAGTAGTAGTAGTAGTAGTAGTAGTAGTAGTAGTAGTAGAGGTAGTAGTAGTTGTAGTAGTAGTAGTGAGGAGCAAAGAAAAAGAAAAAAAAAAAAAAGGAAGGAGCGAAGGGGGGAGGAGAAGAGGGGAAGGGGGAGGAGGAGAGGGGAGAGGGAGGAGGAAGGGGAAAGAGGGAGAAAAAGAAGGAGGAGGGGAGCGGAAAATGAGTAGAGAAGGAGGAGCGAGGGAGGGGAAGGAGGAGAGAAGGGGAAGGGGGAACAGAGAAGTGGAGGAGGGGGGGTGAAGAAGAGGCGATGAGGGGGGAGGGAGAGGAGAGAGGAAAGGAGGAAAAAGGAAGGAGGAGAGGGAGGGAGGGATGAAGGGGGGGTAGGGAGTAGGGGGCATGTACGTGGATAGATGGTTTGAGAAGAGTGATAGAGAGGAATTAATAGATCGTGTTAGAAGTTAATCGAAAGGAAGAGTAAGGGAGAGGGGGGGAGAGTGTGAGCGAGCTCATATGAGGGGAGTGCGGGGAAGTGGCGGGC
>JAWQFJ010014238.1:37500-38949 GCA_034096865.1 Theodoxus fluviatilis | reverse complement strand
TTGTCCCACAATGGAACCCGACTGCTGATAAGCTGTTGAACTGGTTGTACTTTAAAAAATTGTTATGACTCATTTCCCTCCCCCTCCTTATTTTCCACACCACCCCCAACAACTCAACCTCCCCTTTCCACCTACACTTACCACCCATTCCCCTCCTATCTCCACTTCTCCCCTTGCACACAAATTCCGATTGCAGATGGAGAGTGTCTCTTAAACTGGATGTTTGCATCCAAACTGGGTTTCCTGGGATTATGATGTGCTTACAAAGACAATCCAAACGTTTTCGATCTTAAAAAAGAATTATCGCTGTATTCATACAGGAGTCGGTATCGAACTGAGGACGAAAAAGCAGGCAGTGTCTGGTTTTAGAAATGGATTTTTACAAGAAATGACTGATTGCATGTTGCATATGATTTCAGCGATTACTTAAAAAAGCTCACACACACACACACACACACACACACACACACACACACACACACACACACACACACACACACAAACACAACACACACACACAATCACACAATCACACACGCACTCACGCACGCACGCACACACACACACACACACACACACACAAACACACACACACACACGCACGCACGCACACACACACACACACACACACACACACACACACTCACCCCTAAACGAAAATGCCTTGTGAATATCCTTTACTAGCATATCAAAGTCCTGGGAAGCTCGCCTCCGATACTTCCAGTGTCCACGTTGCCTCCCAATTGCTTAGGCACTCTTCTGTCTCTCTTCCTTCGTTCGATCTTCTTGCGGCTCTCTGTAGAACGAAGACGCAGAATTTCTACCCACTCGTCTGGCGTACACTACATCCCGACACTAATGAGCACAACAAACATATCAAAGAAGGAAGAATAGAAGGGAGGAATCCATGAAAGAAGGGAGGGAGGGGAGTAGGAAATGGAGGAGGAAGGGAGAAATAATTGAACAGATGCCCATGTGCACAATGAACAAACAACATAGTCAATGCACTCGGTGGATGCACCCTGAAAATGGGTCTGCTGCCTCACTGTGCTTCTTTGACTATGCATCTCCACTACATCTGTCAAATGTCAACATCAAAAACAATCCTTGATAGGCGGATTCAGAGGGTCAGTCGCAAAACCAAGTCAAGGATCCAAACTTGACGGGAAAGTTGTTGGTTGTTTTCTTGGACCAAGTGCACACTCAGGTCCATGCAAGACCGAAACAGCAGGCGCTGATACAGAACAGTTCAAACAGGAAAAGTCATCGCGGACCATGATGCAGAATTCTGGGCGCTAACCAAAAGGTCGGGGGTTCAGTCCCCGCCTGGTGTCCCATATCTTTTCCCCGTCTGTCCTCACAGGGTTTCATCTCCGTGTGTAAAAAATAAGCGTTCTACACACAGTATCTTGCACACCTTCGTAGAGCACTGATACACCAAATCAAGAC
>JAWQFJ010014238.1:0-32500 GCA_034096865.1 Theodoxus fluviatilis | reverse complement strand
TCAGGGGAAAGGTTAGTGACCAGACATAAGAAAACAAAAATAACTTTCTCGAGTCTCTCTGTATCAAGGGGTCATGACATTATGCAGATTTCGAGAGTTAATCTTGTCTCCTGCGCAGTAACCTGAATGAATTACACAATACAAAATGTCGCTGCCCCCGTCCTGTTGGGAACATTGTTTTTTCCCCCCCGTGAAGTTTCGTAATTGCCTCTGTAGTCATTCAAGGATTTAGCATTTTGCCCTGTAGCAATTTGCCAACTTCCCCTACCAGTTGACCCATTCTGCACCATTAATATTCCTTCAATCCACACGCATTTTGGCTTGCCTTCGCTCACTCTGTCACTCCCTACGAATTCTGTGAACCCGAGGACTAGAATGCTCCCTACGCACACTCCCACCCAACTCCCTACCACCCCCCACTCCTCTCATCATCCCTACCACCCTCACACCCCTCTCATCATCCCTACCACCCCCACACCCCTCTCATCATCCCTACCCCCACCCACCCCCTCGTCCAGCGTTGTGGCGTTGTGACAGCTGGTCTTATAGCTGGCCTTATGGGAGAAACAAGGAGAAATGCAGAGAGTGGAGATGAAGACGGACATTATCTCTCTCTCTCTCTCTCTCTCTCTCTCACTCTCTCTCTCTCTCTCTCTCTCTCTCTGTCTCTCTCTCTATCTCTCTCTCTCTCTCTTTTCGACATTTACGGATGTTCTTGAATACTAAGTCAGATGAAGATAGAAAGACATATATTTGGTCCAGAAACAAATACAAATTGATCATTAGGGATAACAAAAGAGGAGTACAGAATGAATGTGAGTAATACACTGGCTACGAATATCAGAAACAGTGCAAAATTCTGGAGACAAGTTAAAAATCTGGGCACAAAATATCGAGCTCCTTGTAACATTCCTTTACAAACATTATATGATCACTTTAAGAGTATATTTTCTTGGTTGCCATCTTTCGATCTCGATGGTTACTTGCAATCTGAAAGTGTCAGTTACTTTGACAACAGCGAGTTAAACTCACCCATTACAAGGACAGAGATAGCAAACGCTCTGAAGTGTCTAAAAGCTTTTTCCGGTAGACGAAATCTCTAGTTTACTAGAATGAGGGAATGAAATACTAGACCCACCGCCTCTCCCTTCGCGATTCGTAAGAGGCGAATAACTAGGGACATCGTGACTTGATTTGCGCTGACTCGGAACTATTCTAGTGGTTATTGTGCTCGGTGGCCTTACGTAGAATACAAAGGTTCCATCCATCCATCCACCCATCCACCCATCCATACCAGCTGACGAAGAACCAACTCGATCCGGAATTGAGGAACAAACCGCCAACGAGTGCCATGGACATATTTAATTTTTGTACTCGTAACATCGCCGTACACGTTGGAAGAGTTCAAGAAGTATAGGTCTTTGGAAGTCTATCGATTCTTCGTAGCAGGATTTGTGGGAGATATCTGCTGATTCTCGCAGGGTGTTTGTCTCGAAAGGTCAGATCTATTCTGTAAATCTTCTTTTTCCATCCTCTTCGTCTAGCTTCGGTCAGCCTTTGCACAATCAGACCTTGATTGGTTTTCTCTGATGGTATAAAGAAGTAGGAGCGTTTGACTCCTCTTAATTTGTATTTTTCTTGGTTGTTAAAACAATTTTTCACGCAGCAAGAAGTCGGCATGGTTGCACGTCTCCCGTAGCACAGCTTAGCAGACAGCGTTCGCCTCCTACCAACATGGCTGAAAGCACGTGGCTTCTACAAATAACTCCGGAAGTGACGACAACGCGTCTTCGGTCATTGGAAGCAGAATCAATCTCCAGAGTTCAGTCATTTAGCTCGGAGTCTGATGCGGAAGTGTAATTTCCTCCTCGAAAAACACGGCGCAGTGATCCTCTACCCTATACAAACAAAGGAAAAGGCAGAGGAAAATGCTTGCGAATGTCCACAGATCTGCCTGCTTCGACATCTGCACCTCGACCGACATCGGGAGGTCAGCTGTGCGCAACCGATGAGTGGAGGCAAGTGACCGACGGTGCTACGCAGAATTCGTTTCGCTTCCATCCCAATCGTGAGCCTGGCGTTTCTCCATATCTTGGTATCGACTCCACATCTACAGCCATCGATTGTTTTTCGAAGCTTTTTGATGATGAAGTGAAGGAATTTCTCCTTGCTGCCATCAACAACTATGCTCGTAAAAGGATCCGAGATATTCCTCCTCCCCACCCTGGCCCCACCCACAGGGAATGAGTGGAGATCACTTCACAGGAACTGAATAAGTTTGTGGCTGTGGTCATAAGCATGGGGGTAGAGAGGCGCCCAGAGATTACAGATTACTGGTCAATGGCACCTGAACTGTACACCCCATGGTATCATGCCATGTTCTCCAGGGATAGATTCCAAGAAATCTATCACACCATGCTACATGCAGGGGATGAAGATGCAGAAGGCAAATACAAAATTGAACCGTTCATACTGGATTCGGTATCAAAAGTGGAACATGAAAACAGCAGGCAGCAATAACGACTCGCTGGACGTTGCACATGATTACAGCGACTACTTTTTAATAAAATTAAGGAAACTCCTTTTGGATTGCCTTTGCCAGCATATCATAGTCCCAGGGAACCCGCCTCTGAATACCCAGCCATGAAACAAGCACGTTTCAGTGGCGACGCAGATAAATGCAGTCTCATGATTGGTGCACTAAGGCAGTCAAGCGTGTCTGACGGCCAGAGCGCTGCCTCTGTTGTACAGCCACCACTGCAAGGCTGCTATCAACTTGCTGCACAGAGCAGCGAGGTTGTTCTTCCCGCTCCGGCAGGGACGGTAGCACGTTCTGTTGGGAAACTCCTGGACAAAACAAATACACTTGAAATAACAATATACATGTAATTAGAGAGCACTCTGAGACTGCAAACCTCACCAAGGACGCCACAATTTCATTTCCATGACCTGCATAATTTAGTTCATGTTGGTGTCTGCTGGAGGTCTCGGAATGCGGAACGCATACGCCAGCGACATCAATAATTTGACCTCATCATGATGCGCGATAGAATTTCTATGAATGCTTGCAATTCCAAAACAAGATAACTGATAATTTTCCAAACTTAATGGATTGTTTTCTATGTGAAATCATGACCTCACACTAAATTGCATCAGAATCTGTTGTGAACTGTTTGAGTTATTTTGCAGAATAACTTACAAACCGAGGGTAAAACATGACCTCCTTGACGATGGTGAACATACATACGGCACGTGACATACTAGTCTATGCGCATAGGTGATCGGGTATCCTTTGGTGACGCCCCAAGCATGCGCTTTGGCGAGGCAGTTGACAAAGACCAGCAGCACAGTGTGACTCGCCGTTTCAGGTGACTGACAGGCACCAGAGGTTATGATTCAGGTGTGGCCCCCACTCCTCCACCCACACCCCCCACCCCCGAGAGTGTCAAGGAGACAGGCTGGAAACACTTCAAGACGGGAGACAGTCAGTCGTCTGGCTTCTCTGGAAATTTCTTGTCCATTGAACATTTGTGGCGACTTCCCCTTTCGAACAATGCAATTTTCATCAAAATGGTTGCAACTTCTTCCTATCAATTTCTTCTTATATCACGACATTTGCAATAGCATACTCACCTCAACGGATTCTCGTAGGCTTAGGAAGAGGGGGAGTCCGATCATTGCAATCTACGAACCATTGTCACTCATGAACAATTCGGTAGACAAAGTTTCTGTGCTAGCACGATCTCTGCATTCTATGGAAACGAACATTATGAGCTATGGCAAAGTCATGATACGAGAACTTTGCGAACTGGTTTCTTGGTCACTGCAAGAACAGAATGGGAAGCATAGTAATCTGACGGTCTGTGCTTCTCCTGATAGCAACTCTCTCTTGATGTAGACTTTCAGGCTATGCTTGTTATCTGAGGAGTATGAGATGTTTTGACCATGTGACCATTTGACCATGACGATCTGTTAGGATTTAACCCTAAACTCGTCGCAGCGCCCTTTGCCTTCTTGTGTTCCTGTTGTTGTCTTTTTGTTTTGATTTTTCCTTATGTTTCGTACAAGCTCTGTGAAATTTTAAAGAGTTAACTCCCTAATGACGGGAGTTTTATGATTTAGGATTCAACATTTTCTGCACTCCTCTGCATAAAAGTGATAAACTGAAGACAGAAAAGTACAGATTTATCCATTTATGCTCCAATCACAAATGATGTCCAAGGTAATGTTGGACATAATATCAAGGCGATCAAAACTTTCCTAATAGTTGGGAGTAAATATACTTTCAAATTTTTTTTTAAGATGAGTGATGTACTATACACTATACAACCGGGACTGCCAGAAGCCCCCGATCAATCCCCATTATCTAGAGTCCCTGGATGCTGGGCTTCAGTTCACTTAGTACTTTAGAACCAGGTACAGAGTCATATTCTGTACTGTCCTTACATTGTAAAGACCACATCTACATATTTTAAGACGGCCGTAACTAGAACTTGGACTGTAAAGGAAAGTGTTGCATTATTCATTTTGATTTTTCAGTTTATAATGTCGTTTCTTGTGTCCTTACGACGAAATCGTGGCACATACATTTCCAGTTTGTCATGACAGTCCTTCTTGCCTCAGGGTTTTGGTCCAGCGGCAAACCACAGATGCCTGGCGGTTGGTAGCTGCGATGACTATCGCGCCGTTGCTACTGGCGGAAACGGCCGGAAGTGAAATCGTCGGATAACGAAGTAGGACGGAAATGACCGAGCGGAGATTGCTCTATACTTAACTTTGGGAAAAATAAATTCTAGAGTTGCATCCGTGAGCGACGTGCTTTACCTGCATTGCCATTCTTATCGAGGCGTAAAACTAGTTACTTGGAGATAGCCAGTGGTGAACGGAGGCTGAATTTCCCTATAATTTTTTTCTTGAGAAATTAAAAAACACACGGAGAAAAAGGTTGTTATCATCGCTGTTGTTATTGTCCTTAGTGCGGTTATCGTGAGCAGCAGCAGCATCACTGCCGTCACTGATATTATTGTATCGGCAACCAAACTTTCATTTACTGGTTCAACTCCTCTGCCACCCAAACCAAATGATGGCAGCCAAACCTGCGCTGCCATATCGGTCCGTCGTCTGCCTGAGTGTAAGCATTGGTAATCAAACATCCAGTTTGTAAGGTCAGGTCTTCTGCGTGAGTGTAAGCATTGGCAATCAAACATCCAGTTTGCAAGGTCAGGTCTTTTGCCTGAGTGTAAGCATTGGCAATCAAACATCCAGTTTGTAAGGTCAGGTCGTCTGCCTGAGTGTAAGCATTGGTAATCAAACATCCAGTTTGTAAGGTCAGGTCTTTTGGATGAGTGTAAGCATTGGTAATCAAACATCCAGTTTGTAAGGTCAGGTCTTCTGCCTGAGTGTAAGCATTGGTAATCAAACATCCAGTTTGCAAGGTCATGTCTTCTGCCTGAGTGTAAGCTTTGGTAATCAAACATCCAGTTTGCAAGGTCAGGTCTTTTGCCTGAGTGTAAGCATTGGTAATCAAACATCCAGTTTGTAAGGTCAGGTTTTCTGCCTGAGTGTAAGCATTGGTAATCAAACATCCAGTTTGTAAGGTCATGTCTTCTGCCTGAGTGTAAGCATTGGTAATCAAACATCCAGTTTGCAAGGTCATGTCTTTTGCCTGAGTGTAAGCCTTGGTAATCAAACATCCAGTTTGCAAGGTCATGTCTTCTGCCTGAGTGTAAGCATTGGTAATCAAACATCCAGTTTGCAAGGTCATGTCTTTTGCCTGAGTGTAAGCATTGGTAATCAAACATCCAGTTTGTAAGGTCAGGTCTTCTGCCTGAGTGTAAGCTTTGGTAATCAAACATCCAGTTTGTAAGGTCATGTCTTCTGCCTGAGTGTAAGCATTGGTAATCAAACATCCAGTTTGCAAGGTCATGTCTTTTGCCTGAGTGTAAGCATTGGTAATCAAACATCCAGTTTGTAAGGTCAGGTCTTCTGCCTGAGTGTAAGCTTTGGTAATCAAACATCCAGTTTGTAAGGTCAGGTCTTTTGGATGAGTGTAAGCTTTGGTAATCAAACATCCAGTTTGTAAGGTCAGGTCTTGTGCCTGAGTGTAAGCTTTGGTAATCAAACATCCAGTTTGTAAGGTCAGCTCTTGTGCCTGAGTGTAAGCCTTGGTAATCAAACATCCAGTTTGCAAGGTCATGTCTTCTGCCTGAGTGTAAGCATTGGTAATCAAACATCCAGTTTGCAAGGTCATGTCTTTTGCCTGAGTGTAAGCATTGGTAATCAAACATCCAGTTTGTAAGGTCAGGTCTTCTGCCTGAGTGTAAGCTTTGGTAATCAAACATCCAGTTTGTAAGGTCATGTCTTCTGCCTGAGTGTAAGCATTGGTAATCAAACATCCAGTTTGCAAGGTCATGTCTTTTGCCTGAGTGTAAGCATTGGTAATCAAACATCCAGTTTGTAAGGTCAGGTCTTCTGCCTGAGTGTAAGCTTTGGTAATCAAACATCCAGTTTGTAAGGTCAGGTCTTTTGGATGAGTGTAAGCTTTGGTAATCAAACATCCAGTTTGTAAGGTCAGGTCTTCTGCCTGAGTGTAAGCTTTGGTAATCAAACATCCAGTTTGTAAGGTCAGCTCTTGTGCCTGAGTGTAAGCTTTGGTAATCAAACATCCAGTTTGTAAGGTCAGGTCCTCTGCCTGAGTGTAAGCATTGGTAATCAAACATCCAGTTTGTAAGGTCAGGTCGTCTGCCTGAGTGTAAGCATTGGTAATCAAACATCCAGTTTGTAAGGTCATGTCTTCTGCCTGAGTGTAAGCATTGGTAATCAAACATCCAGTTTGTAAGGTCATGTCTTCTGCCTGAGTGTAAGCATTGGTAATCAAACATCCAGTTTGTAAGGTCAGGTCTTCTGTCTACCAAAGGAAAGGTGTGCCTGAATGTTATTTTCAGTTTGTTTTTCAAAAATCCAACAGGCATGCATTGAACATACATATATGATCATCATTATCGTGAATCATAAAGGAAATGTTGGCAAACAATATTCACATTTTCAGGTCAATTTCTTGCAATGCCGTGTCTACATTTTTGTCAATCAAACAAATACTGGTCGTTGAACGTATTCTTGACAATTACGCAACGCTGTATAGAAAGTCAAATGAGCCTTATTTGGCTCCTGATTACAACGTTCTGGGCAAAATCCCAAATTTCCTAACATAGGCAAACAGACAAGAATAACATCCAAACAGGTCGAAAACAAGGCCACTGATGTGATTAGAATTTTGTTTCTACAACTGATGCAATGCTGTTCTGTTGAGGCTAATTGTTTCTTCTCTGTTTGTTGGAGATACGGATAGATGATGGATGGAGTTGTGCGGCCTTTTAGCATTTGTAGGCTATGTAAGGCTATTAATCACGAAAAATCACTACTACAGTTGGTATGAATAATTGCAAGTCGTCAAGTCATGATTTTTCTTGAGGACAAAAACTTCATACGAAGCGAGACAACCGACGGTCTTAAGAAGGACCCCTCTAGTCTTTAAGTGTTTCGGCCCTGTCTTCCTGACACTCTCAGGGGTGGGGCGGTCCACACTTAAGTCATACTGTCAGGTGCCTGTCAGTCGTCAATAGTTATCTAATCTTATCCAACCAATCAGGACGCAGACCTGAACCGAAACTGCGTCCTGATTGGTTGCGTAAGACTGCCAATACGGTGAAGTAGGCGTAACCGTTGCTCAATTAAAACAGGCCTTTACTGTGACTTTACCGTTCATGAATGGCCTGGCGGCTGACTCGTTGCCGATTCCGTGCTCAAAAACCTACCTTTACTGTGACTTTACCATTCATAAATGGCCTGGCGGCTGACTCGTTGCCGATTCCGTGCTCAAAAACCTACCTTTACTGTGACTTTACCATTCATAAATGGCCTGGCGGCTGACTCGTTGCCGATTCCGTGCTCAAAAACCTACCTTTACTGTGACTTTACCATTCATAAATGGCCTGGCGGCTCACTCGTTGCCGATTCCTTGCTCAAAAACTTACCTTTACTGTGACTTTACCGTTCATAAATGGCCTGGCGGCTGACTCATTGCCGATTCCTTGCTCAAAAACCTACGCTGCGTGACAAACGGTCGGAGCCGTTTGATGCGTCCATTAGCTGAAACGTGTGGCCGCAGGGCTTTGCAGGCCTGCTGAAGTACCTCAGCCAGAGGCGGCCCCAAGCTGCCGAAGAGACCACCATTGGGACAGGGTCAGGTTGTTCAGATGCAACTGTTACGTACACGTGGTCTGGGAACCAATGTTGCGTGCACGTGGTCTGCTACTTGCGGTCCGTCCCAGCTTGCGCCAGGAAAGTAGAATCAGGACAGGCGTATGTTTTCTACAGGATGTTTATTTCTGGACTGGTCAGCGCTTCTAGCAATCACTGGTGCACCCACAGTGGTCACTCGTGCTGCTCAGGCTGCGCCTCAATACGGCACCGACAGCCTCTCCTGCGCTCTCAGCTTCTAGTAACTCGTGTTGGACAGGCTGCGCCTCAATACGGCTCCCGACAGCCTTCCAAGCACTCGACAGCCCGTCACCAGTCCTCCTCTAGTCTCAGTCACCTCTTAGTCTCTCTCCTCTAGTCTCTTCTAGTCTAGTCACCTCTCAGTCTCTTCTAATCTCCTCTAGTCTAGTCTCGTCTATCATGTACATACGAATATATAGTGCCGTGCTTTGGGTTCGAGGGTATCTCCCAGCGACCTCCGTTCTGCCACATCAGCATACTCGAGGGCCAATCGGTGGTCAGACGCCTACTGCACAGGGTGATGAGGAGTTTCCAGTCCCCCCGCCCCGCCCCCCCAGCATTCATTCTGACCCCCTGACCCTCCGCGCGCTGACCAGGCAGAAAATCGCCTCCACCCCCTCTCACAAACAAAGGAATTGCTGACTCATTCTGACCCCCTTCTTACTGACAAAGGGGGGGGGGGGGGGAAGCCCCTCGAACCTTCCACAGGCACTTTTACATTACATTCACATTCCTCAAGCATTTGAAGCATTTCACATTACTTCGCAACACAACAATGCGTTCAAGGCACTTTGAGAGATCGAGCCCATCCCACACGCAACAACAAACTGCTCTCTCTCTCTCTCTCTCTCTCTCTCTCTCTCTCTCTTTCTTTCTCGTTCTCTCTCTTTCTTTCTCTCTTTCTTTTTCACTCTCACTCTCCATCTTTGAAAGAAAGACAGATAGATAGACAAGCAAGCAGGCTGACAGGCAGACAGGCAGACAGGCAAACAGGCAGGCACACAACACGGCAGACAGGCAGGCAGGCAGACAGGCAGACAGAAGACGAAAACACATAGAGGGATACACGGAAACAGGGGGAACAGTGAGTAAGACCGATACAGAATGACAGAGAAAGGCACAGACAGAAAGAGAAAACGTAGGAACGAAACCGTTATTGCTGAAGCCTCCGACCCATTGCAAAGTGTAAATTATCCAGAAGTATTAAGAGCACAAAAATGTTCAGCAAATAGTCAATGCATGTCGGTCAATACAAATACCGTGGAGCTGGCAGCTGTTAGACGCGTTTGTTTGGCCCAGAATCTCGAGAGAATCGCGAGGGCTAGGCGTTGCCTACGTTCCTCGCTCATAAGGACACACTCGCCGTGTATTAAGGCGGGAGGCCGAGGGAGGTCTGGAGCTCCCTCGATGCTTCTCGCTGCACAGTGATCCGGATGAACCAAAATGGCGGAGACAGTGCGAGTTGGGCTGGTGTTCGGAGAGAACAGTGCCGGTAATGTGCTTCTCAGGGTCCGAGAATGGAAAAGTGTACGTACACGGAAGTATTTGCTGTTCGATTGTTCATTTACATATCTCGAGGAGTTGGTGTATAGGTTATTTCTGGACATAAACTACCGAAAATGTTTTTATCGCTTGCAAACACGCAACACCGTATACGTACGCTCAATGAATTATGTCCCTTGAATTGATCGATATGAATCGAGGCTTAATATTTTTGACAACATATTGTCTACATTTGAACCTGGGTTGCTTTTTTTCGTTGAAAAAGTACCCGTACCATTCGATATGACACCATGGTTTGTTCTACGAAGTGAAAACTGATGTGATATCTGAATCGTCAGTTATTTCGTCTACCGGCAACTTCTTCACCGACTCGAGCGCCAGGACGCAGCCATGTTCCTTGCCAGTTGATTGGCCGTTTTTCTAGCTGTAGAAACGTCTCAGTCGCCCTCGACTAGTCATTTAGGAAGAATCTCGAGAATTTGGGCCTAACAAACGCGCCCAAAGGCTTCGGAGACTACGCGTGTACAATTCATTCAACATAATTACTATGCTAGTGTCTAATGATTCTGATCTTACTTTGCATGGATAATGTAGATACGTAGTAACATCGCGGATTGTCAGAAAATTATTAGTCGTGAAGAAATACGTGACGATTTCATAAACGCTAGGTTATGTAACGTTATTTGTCTCTATCTCATATCAGCAAGAGCCGGGCGGCACAACACAAAATGCAATTCATCTTCTTTCAAACATATTGGTAAGTCGATTAAATGATTTTGTATGGTATATCTGTCCCTACGTACTTATAAATAGCTGATTCCCAGCCTAAATCGGACCAAGTGATGTCTAAAGGTCCTTTCGTGCACTGCATAGAAAAATGGTTCTGATACAGAATCAGTTTTGTACAATCTATGAAAAAAAATCAACGGCTGCTTTCATGTACCTTGCATCTCCATTCACCACGGAAATGTCTTGGTTTTCAGGGTGGATAAAGAGCTGATCGGTGTCGATCGGGATGTATTGCTATTCAATGTTATGCATTCTACCTATTAGTTTCCCACACTATGAAGTGGATGGTTGCAATGCAGTTGATGCCCTCGGTAAATGTGTACTAGATGTTGTGGAAGGGCACGGAGAATGTTCTATACTCCTGTGTGGCAATTTTAACGCATTAGAGGTCTTCTGAACATTATACAGGTATATACAAACAGTACGCAAGATGTATGCTATATTGTACTCGAAGACATTCATTCCTCATCTGTTGATACAGTCAACGAATTCGGAAAATCATTGCTTGAATTCTGTCTGACAGTTGATATGATTATTTTTGTATGGATCTGTAGATGCCGAATAAAATAAGTACACCTTCGTTTCGACAGGTGGATGTGGCGTTAATGATAACTGAATTGCAAATGAAGATGTATTGTCTAGCTGCTTGACTTTTAGGATAGGTGATTTTGTGTTATCGTCACACAAGGAATTTTAAATTGGGCTTCAAAGGTCGGGAACGTACTTACTCTAAGATATACAGTATTGTAAGAGATACACTGGAATAATATGGAACAATAGATAGACTGCTGACTTTTATACCACTGTTATTCGCAAACCCGTGTAGATTACTCAGGAATTGCATTGGAATGGAATGAAAGTAACTTCGACGTTAACGTTGTTGCGGAAGCTACAACGACAGGCTTGGTGAAGGCTGCAGACTTTCTGATATAATGTGTATGGCAAAGTAAGCACACTTTGCAAAATAGATGGTTCGATAGAGAGTGTGCATACGCCAGGAAATCAACCGCCACACAGCAGAGAAAATGCTCTCCCACCCGATGTGATATGGAGACATGCGGAATTACTTCAAAGGTTTAGTCACATGGAAGAAAATGACTTTAGAATGTTGTTCTCAGATAATTTGAAAACTTACATGATTCATCTGTATTTGAGAGAGAGAGAGAGAGAGACAGAGAGAGAGAGAGAGACAGAGAGAGGGAGAGAAAGTGGGACAGACAGACAGACAGACAGACAGACAGACAGACAGACAGACAGACGGACAGACGGACGGACGGACGGACGGACAGACAGATAGAGTATCAAGACCTCTTGCGCACAGTCAGAGGAGGGTAGTGACAAGATCAACGATGTATACAATCTCTATGCAATCAACAATTAGGCTTGAAATCACATCAGTCAGCCGACCCATATATCAACACACAATCCAAAAACTTAAGTAGAGGGTAGTAAAGGGTGAAAACACATTTCTGTGTAGTGAGAAAACTCTCCTCCTAATTGCAAATTCAAATTCAAACACACACACACACACACACACACACACACACACACACACACACACACACACACACACACAGAGAGAGAGAGAGAGAGAGAGAGAGAGAGAGGGGAGGGAGGGAGAAAGAAAGAGAAGGAAAGAAAGAAGAAAAAAGAAACAAACAAACAAAGAAACAAAGAGAAAGAAAGAAAGAAAGAAAGAAAGAAAGAAAGAAAGAAAGAAAGAAAGAAAGAAAGAAAGAAAGAAAGAAAGAAAGAAAGAAAGAAAGAAAGAAAGAAAGAAACAAACAAACAAACAAACAAAGAAACAAAGAGAAAGAAAGACAGAAAGAAAGAAAGAAAGAAAGAAAGAAAGAAAGAAAGAAAGAAAGAAAGAAAGAAAGAAAGAAAGAAAGAAAGAAAGAAAGAAAGAAAGAAAGAAAGAAAGAAAGAAAGAAAGAGAGAAAGAAAGATATAAAGAAAGAAAGAAAGAAAGAGAGAAAGAAAGATAGAAAGAAAGAAAGAAAGAGAGAGAGAGAGAAAGAAAGAAAGAAAGAAAGAAAGAAAGAAAGAAAGAGAAAGAAAGAAAACATTTATGTTTACCACTTGAGCTTTGCCATACAAAACAGGCTGTCCACACATGACGAGGCGTGTCTGACATAACAGCCACCGTGGAAATTTACTAGGCAACGAGTCGTCAGCTATTGAGAACATCTGAGTTTTACTAGGGGCGGGCCATACACTCAGCGGACCGTGTAGAAGCGCATTCAGCAGACGACGATCATATTGTCACCGCAGATAGGCACTTGGATGAATTTTCTATGCTGGCATTGGCAGGGACGCAGTTGGCCGCTCTCACTCTACAGCATGTAGTCATCCTTCAGGGCTCTCTTCGCATGCCTCGAAGAACAACAAAGAAGCACAGAGAAGATTATGCAGAGTAATATTCACGCTCGTTCGTTTTCCGTTTCGTGGGAAAAGTTGCGACGGTAGGCTTGATTTCCTCGTGACATGAAAGCGCCTTTTCCTTTGAAGAGGTTACACAGTGCGCGAGGAATCGGGCCTGGATCTCCAGTCCGTGACGCGTTGACGGAGTCATGGGTCGATGGCAACCGTGCCAGACATCAGACAGGAAGGAGGTGCGCTTGAAAACGTCCGTAGTTTTAGCACGCTCCCGATCCCATCCCAGCCAGTTCTTGCTCCAGCGACTTCCCGAGATCACTGAGAACGTAAAGCCCGATTAGATCGAAAAGTTATACTGAGGACTTCATTCCTACTGTTTATTTAAAAGCATTAAAAACCTCTTTAAAAGTTTTGTCCCAATCAAGAAAAAGATAGAAAAAGGTGGATCTCCGAAGTGGTTTTCTTACTTCACCCGAAGTATAGCCCTGGCACGGGATAAAATCTGACGACATCCGTTCTTCATCCACTTTTCATACGCAAATGCGGCCCAGCGAGCACATGCTCTTTTTGTAGCTATTTTTAATTAACGAAACTGACTGAAACCCACTCCTGCGAGACATTAAGAAATTGGACCCGTCTCAACGACGCAGAGGTGAAACCTCCGGACTTTGATCCCTACTGAGTCGACAATCCTGGACACCAGCATGTTCTGGGAGACCGTGATCTTCCTACTTGTCACGGCAAAGCACGGGCAAAGCCTGCGTTCCTACAGCTTTCAGCCCCTGCAGTCCTTGGACGGACGGCAGGGGCAAGGTCCTCTTCTCAACGTGACCACTCCCAGCCGTCTGGAGTGCAGCTTCCTGTGTGTGGCGCACCCCGACTGCATGGCCTTCTCGTACGAGCCCTCCTCCCGTCGCTGTCACGTCCACTGGCGTCCCTCTCCCACTGAAGGTGATCCCTTGGCTGGGATGAAGACCTACCGACTTCCTCGGTGCAGGAAGACTTGTCTGCCCGGCTGGATACTTCATCTGTGTACCCTCTGCCTCCAGCCCGTCACCTCGTCCCTGGCCTTCCACCCTGCGGTCCAGAGGTAAGCGAGAAGTAAAATTCCACCCTGAGTCTGTCCTCATGCCCTCTGGTAGACTCTTCAGCTATGTGGGGCTGCCCATAGACTGAGCTACTGGAGCGGGCCCCGAAAGCCCAGCAGCCTCGGGATTCAGCTGGAGGGGAGCATTCAGCAGTTTCGGCCGTATGTGACTCTGTGTTCGGCGAAGAGTGTGCAGTGGCAATTAGAAATATTCCAGAAATATGTAATTTCTTGTAACAAATACAGAAAATCGTACATAATAGCTTTTACATGTCTGTTTTCAAAAAAGCATACTTTGTCTGAAAAGTAATATATAGCGCAAAGCTTCTTTTTCAGTTCTCCGATGCCTGAAGACATGTTCTCAGGGTTTTTTGAAGACCAAAAATGAGAGAGAGAGAGAGAGAGAGAGAGAGAGAGAGACAGAGAGAGACAGAGAGAGAGACAGAGAGAGAGAGACAGAGAGACAGAGAGACAGAGAGACAGAGAGAGATGGGGGGGGGGGTAAGGGAAGAAGAGAGAGAGGGAGGGAGGAAGGAGAGAGGGGGAGTGGGAGAGTTGGATTAGAAACATCATATTGCAGTCATTTGAGCCGTTTGAATCTGTGAATAAGCATTTAACGATTATAACTGTTTGTGCATAATCGTCTTTTATACAAACACACGCACACGAATTCATGCACACACACACACACACACACACACACACACACACACACACACACACACACACACACACACACACACACACACACAATTATATCCACACGCGCGCACAGACAAAATAGATACATGAAAATTTTTCATTGCAGAGATATGAAACATAATAATAGTCTTATAAGAGTTCATGCCATAATGTTATTAATGTTTTCTTGTGAAGTGGGTGTTGTCATTGTTAACCAGTAGTGTATACTGTTTTGCAAAATGAGAGTTAATTTCTGTTGGCAAAATGCGAATTGACGAAATGAACCCTCACTGATGGCTTGCTTGCTGACTGGTCTTTAACCAGCATTATACTAAGCATTACACATCAGAAGCCAGACGCGATGTGAGCAGATCTGGAGGAAAGAAATGTGGCGAATTTTGCTCACACGCAAAGAACAGTGAAGGACGAATGCCAACAGTTATACAGATGTCCGGATGAGTCTGCCTGTGTCTGATGAGCAGTATCTCATGATTCGTTTCGGTTTTGCCCAACTTTCTACTTTTCAATGTACTGCTTCGTATCAATGCATTGACGCAGCTATCGCTTCCAGTGACATACGCTCGACTTTAATGTAGGTCGATCTAGTCATGGACGCACAATATCAATAGTTGCCGATGAGATTTATTCATGGAGTGAAAAGGAAAATATGCTTCCACGTAGTTGCAATGCAACAGCAGCATCAACAACAAAAACAACAACAGCAGCAATAAGAACAAAAACAACAACAGCAGCAACAACAACAAAAACAACAACAGCAGCATCAACAACAAAAACAACAACAGCAGCAACAACAGCAGCCGTACGTTCATTATGTGACTTAGGTGAATACAAAAATGTCATTTTAAGTTTGCTGAAGCTCTCTACCTTTCTGGGTGATTAATGTAAAATATAATCGAAATCAGACAGTTCGTCGCAGAGTTAACTTTTTCAAAAGCTTCAGATTTTCATCTGTTCCTCTCCTGCGCGCTTTTGCAAAAATTGTCAGTTTGAAGAAACACGATGATTAAACTTTTACTCTAATATCCAAATAACAATACTTAATGTGTTACATATATTCAAAACTAGCCACCTTTTCTCCAGGAGAATGTCCCAATTGTTGTTGTTTTTGTTGTTATTTTGTTATGTTATTGTTGTTTTTGCAGTAATTGAAAAAGGTTGACAACTTGGGAATTATCGCAAACTTCAAAGCAATCCTTTTATATAGGACATTCTCATTAACGTACTCTGCAGGAGTTATCCTCGGCGCTCTCTGTCGAAAAACAACGCGTTAGGTAGAACCACCTAGTTCCGGTCGATTCTCGAAGCGTCTGCAATGAATACTAAATCTTTGCTAGATCGCTCAAAGTACATGTATGTGGGGGTGGAAAACAGTACTGTCATGTAAAGCTCGAATGAGGAGCAGCAGATAACTGTTTAGTTCTGGCTTGAATTGACAATTTCGTTTCCCTGGTCTGGCGAGGACCGAAAATTCACTATCGAGTGGATGAGTGATCAACTTGCCCGCACGGCGTAATGTATAGGCCTAACTTGTAAGATCGGGTCGATGATGACAAGAAAATGGCATTAAAACACACAAAAAGTTTCATTACAACTAAAATCACCGATTATATTAATAACTGACCATTTTACACTTACAGCTAGTACTCAAACTTTACAACGCAAACAAAACACACCTGCGGGGAGTGTCGTGGTCTCGCATCAAAACTCAATGCACGAGTGATCGTTTCACTATCTGATCCGACATGGTATTCCAGCAAACAAGCAACTACTGCAACTTCATGAAGTTATTGAAATCTCAAAGTGTGATGTCAGACATCGATGGACCGAATGAGTTCGACTGCAGCTGCCGGTTGCATTCTCGAACATTTCGTCTGCACTGAATACTATAGATCGCTCAAAGTATGTGAGGGTGGAAAACAGTACTGTGTTATTTGCCATAACCATCGTGGCAAAATTATTGATGGAAAAGTTGTCAAGCTACATGGCATTCCAGCAAACAAGCAACTACTGCAACTTCATGAAGTTATTGAAATCTCAAAGTGTGATGTCAGACATCGATTGACCGATCGAGTTCGACTGCAGCTGCCGAATCAAACGTAAGCGCTGCTCCCAAGCTCGTTTAAGTTGCTTGTGAACGTTTCGCTATCTGATCGACAATAATTACTAAACATTGATATCAAAAGCACTATTCAAAATTGTTGGCGGGTGGTCTACCCCGCACGACTAAATCTACGGTTAATATCATCTCCACAAGCCGAACTACGTGAAGTTATACATTACACCTACGTCGAGTGCGCGCAAGTTTATCGACTCGATGATAGTCAATTTTTGGTCCTCGCCAGACCAGGGAAACGAAATTGTCAATTCAAGCCAGAACTAAACAGTTATCTGCTGCTACTCATTCGAGCTTTACATGAAACATTATATCACACTAGCTCGATCGTCTGCTGGCGTAGTGACTATGGTTCGATTGCGTTCGTCTGCTAGCCAGCTAAGTACGTACGGTGAGGTTTGTTTACTTATCTTCTGTGGGTTTTGTGCAGAAAGTATTAGCCCATCCACACGGCCCACGCGGTCGCTGGGCTTAGCCAATCGCTGACGCGGAACTAGTCTATATTTAGCGCAGACTTCTCTGGCTCACACTGGTATCACAAATACGGCACTGTCTGGAAGCAGCGTCTCTTTGACTCCATCACGCGTTTTCACTTTGGTTCTAGCCTATCGCACAACCACAACAAAATGGTTGTTCACTGCCAGTGGGGCACATGCTCTGGTGATCAACGATATCCCGATAAAATAGTAGGAGGCAAATTGCATCAATTTCCCTCTGTAAAAAGCAGAAGAGCCGATGCCATGGCGTGGATAAAGGCGTGCTGCCGGCCACACGATCAGCTAAATCTCAACTGGCTTAATAAAAACAAAGGAGTCTGCGTGGAGGTGAGTCTCAGATCTGCATTTTAAATTGAACATTACTGTTGTTTAACACAAGTTTATTCATTTCTAGGCTTCAGGAAGCAAATTTTGGGAGGGAGCGTGAGGGTTGAGTGAGGATAGACGTACAGTAACGCTTCATTGGGAGGATGATGCCTATGTACCTTACCATCTCATTACACAGCTTGCCTGTTGTGATGGTAGTTCTGAGATTTTGGGTAGAGCACGGTTATACAACGCTCCAGGATTAGAACAGAATATATCCCATCCAACATAAGCCGAAGCGCAAGGTTCACCCCTGTCTCGATCAAATCTTCGGGTCATGCTATTTACCGAAATGGCGCTAATGGCGCTAATGGCTTCGAAATGGCTTCAAAATGAGCATATATATCGTTATCCCCTTCTTGAATATGATATATTTAAGCTATTCTTATTCAACCAGAACTATATTTGACCAAATAAAGTTAGAAACAGCAACATTTTGAAGCACAGACATGCAGTCGCCATTTCCGTCCAGGATGATGTTCAAAATGGCGACCGCATGTCTGTGTTTCAAAATGTTGCTGTTTCTAACGTAATTTGGTCAAATATAGTTCTGGTTTAATTAGAATAGCTTAAATATATCATATTCAAGAAGGGGATAATGGTATGTATGCTCATTTCTAAGCCATTTCGAAGCCATTAGCGCCATTTCGGTAAATAGCATGACCGAAATCTTCGAACCGAGCGTGGTTGGTAAATTTCTTTCTCGTCAATGCAACTAGTGAAAGTAAAGGTAGTAGTTTTGTATAGCGACTCTACACCAACCCGAGGCGCTCAATCCGTTTTAAACTTAACTACCTGATCACTGGAACACTTGATCAACATTTTACAGGCACCTGACAACAGACAGATACGACGCTCATTGTCATGCAGATGACAGCACTTCCCGAGCTGTCACCTCCAGCGTTGAATCCTCTTGCTCATAGATCTTAATTTCGTCTAAATAACATTAGTAGTATTTATTCATACCCCTGTCTATCACAGTCTGAGAAATCTTCTCACTGTCTGGCAAAAATGAGTCACAAATGCTGTCCGGAATACAACTCAACGATTCAGTTGGTGTTCGCGTCAAAGCCATTTTGCCGCCTGCATGTGATACCACGCGATCTCCCGCGAGAAAGGGGCGTGTCGTGGATGGTTCAATACGTTAAAACAGTATAATATGACTATTTTCGATTAGTTTTAAATCTAATTAATCTGTTTGCATGCTTTAATGTCATCCTTTTGCCACGATCTAGCAATCATCCCATGAGCTTCTATTTTTACCAGTCTACCGGAACTAGTGGAAGTAAAGGGACAAAACTCGGGCTGAATTTCCGTTTCAGAAGTGAGAATGTCCTATATAAAAGGAAATGTATCTCTGCCAGGCCGTGTTGTGATAGGGCGATGCTTACACTGACTTAACAATGTTTCGACTTGCCATGAGTGATTTTGGGTCGTACCGCAAGCCTGTGGCAAGTGTTCGAAGTTCGACATCGACGTTGCTCATCTTGTACCTCGAAGTCCGATGTGCACTTCGCCGTTGTGGCTGACGCTGCGTCCTGATTGCCTGATCAACAAAGGATCTTTTGCGCGTGAAGGCTTGTTTTTCTGTGTAGGCACAAGTGAACGCTTGACCGCAGTTTCTTAGTTCGGCTCACAAGCAAAACGCTCATTTTCAGACTTACTAGCACATATACTACAAAACAATAAGTGGAGAATGTTTTTAGTTTCTCATAGTTATTATAGTTTGTAGAATACATCAATAGTTAGTTTAAACTGCTATATTATTCATAACAAAATGTGGTTCGAAGGCCAAAACCCATCCATGCAGTTACATGATACTACATGGTTTATCATGTAACTCGGTGGTGGGGACGGTGACGTATGCTTATGGTCAAGAGTACGCAGGTGCTGAGTACGCCAATTTCACTACCCTACCTCAAAACAGAGCTGCTTTCTCCTCACACTGTCAACTCACACAATCCAAACTCGTTTCATGTTGTTGACAAAAGATTGATGTTTCTGCACATGTGTTTGATGCTTAATAAATCTTCAACTTTGATGTTTTTCATGTTTTGCGCGAAAGATTGAATGAGAGAAAGTGTGACGCTGCGGTGTGAAGTTAAGTTAAGACGAATGCTAACCTCTAATTTGACTAACAATTATGGTTTTATTTCATTTCTTCTTGACCTAGGAGCAAAAATACCATTAATAATTGAATGTTGAAGCTGCAATAAAGTTTTTGTGTTGAATAGTGTAGTTGTATTTGAAGAAGACAGTTTGGAGTCTTATCTTAACTTGACACCACCACTCACTCAGAAAAAGAGCCACGAAAGATAAACTAAAGATAACATTCCGTTTTTCTTTTCTGTACAGTTTAGACATCACCAAATGCATCATATTTATGGGAAATGAAGAGTGTATCATTACTCATTTACTGTATCAGAAAGGTTATTTTGAAATATTTGTGTCACACAATACTCTGTACTCTTGACCATATCACTCCAGTCAGTTGCAGCCTATGTATATGCAGCAGTCTCCGAGCACAAGATCGCGTAAGTCCCCGAGCACAAGATCGCGTAAGTCCCCGAGCACAAGATCGCGTAAGTCCCCGAGCACAAGATCGCGTAAGTCCCCGAGCACAAGATCGCGTAAGCCCCCGAGCACAAGATCGCGTAAGTTCCCGAGCACAAGATCGCGTAAGTCCACTTCGACCCTCGTTGACATCGAGTACTTCGCCCAATTAGAACACGAATTTACGTAGGAATCCACTGGGAAAATGTTACATCACAATGATCAGAAGAAACCTTCATGCATAGATAAATGAGTCTGAGAGTACAAGTTTTGGGTTTAGGGTTGGGTTTTTTTCTTCTCCACACTAGGAGGGTTTCTTTTCAGTAAGGTAGATACTGTAGATGAAGCAACTTACCCGGGGATGAAACTCTATGGTGCATGCTGCTTCGAACATCGCACGTGCCAGCTATATTTTTTCCGTCCTGTCTTACTCTTCTTAGAGGAATCTCTTCTTGGGGGGAATTTCATCCCCGGTCGCCGCTCAGCAATGTCCAGTAAGTGGTTTAACTCCTGAGCTACTATAGTAGTGCATATGCTTCAGTGCCGAAAGAAGAAATCATCTGTTCAGAAAGTGAATGTAGTCCGTGGCTGGCACGAAGGGTGTTGGAAGCTGATTGTGAGTACATCAATCATGTTACTTTGTGTCAGGAGGCATCGAGATGATAGGGCCTATAGTTATTTCAAGGGTTTGAATGATCACGAGCACGGATATCGACAAGTATGAGATTAGCCTTTGTGCTAATCTCGCACGTAAATTTGCCTGCATTTTATCATCTTATTAATAGCTGCTCCTGCCGTTTTTGACACCCATTCGTGAAAATGTGCAACCAATGTAGTTTGTATAAATGATTCCTAATGTCATTTTGATGCAACTCTATTGTTACACCACTATGCTGTGAGAGTTGAGCAGGATGTCCACTCTCGCTATACTAATCAGCACTTCAAACACCTTGCGTCCCAGCATGCTCGACAGATGTGAACTGTCAAATGCGCTACGGCAAGCATCAGCGCACGTTTGACAAGTTTAAAGAGCATCCCTGCGTTCCGTTGCACTCTGCTTCATCTCTGCTACGATGTAGCGGGCTCAGGAATTTCAATTGGTTGGTTTCTTTAATTACTTCAAAAGCACATTATCATTAAAAGAATAGGGTTTTGGATGCCCTCTTTGAATACATGAATCCCCAAAATTATTTCACATTCGATTTTATCCCTCTTGATCGACTATACGACTTAATGCATTAGGGTCGATTGTCGTTGATAACACAAGGGAGGTAACCATCACCAGTGATTAAGGAAGGTCAAGGAAATCCTAAATTGTGTCGTCTGCTACTTTGTTACAGGCATGGGTATAAATGCTGACGTGTACTACAGATATCAGACCATGACAAACAATCTACTCTGCCACGATGATGAGTGCACTACAACAGTCATTTCTTCGAAATTTGAAAGCAATCGGCACGTCTGCCACTTCCATGGCTGTAAACTCAATGGCTCTAAGCATGTTTACCGTGCAAGTCCGTGGAGTGACTTCCATTTAATTCCATGTTTAGTATGAGCCAATCAAATGCGACTACGGGCACTGTAGTGTCATTGTTGCTAGGCACAGCAAGTGGCGCATTCTAGTGTGAAGCAGTTAGAACTCCTTCTGAAATGCTCCAACCGCTTCGTGAACTTGACAGGAGGACTCTGCCACTGGGTGAAACGTCACCAAAGATCATATATCAATGATAATCGACCCTATTGCATCTGTTAAGTCGTTTATTTGATTAAGAGGGATACAATTGAATGTGAAATCAATATATGAGTCATGTATTCAAAGAGGGCCTCCAAAACTCTCTACTTTTAATGATGATGTGCTTTTAAAGTTATTAAAAAAAAACAACCAATCAAAAATTTTCAGCCAGCTACGTCGTGGCAGAGATGAAGCAGAGTGCAACGGAACGCAGGGTTGCTCCGAGAAAGCGATAATTGCGAGCGTGAAAGCCATAGTGGATGACAACATGGCGCTCACGGCGAGGCCAGCGCTGACTGGCGAGTGCATTGAATACACTTTTGTGCGATTGTAGATCTTGTTTTCTGCATCGGAACAACACATTCTCATATGTAAAAGAGATCAGAATATCATACGAGTTTATATTATTTTCCTTGACGATAATTATTATCAGAGCGACCTTATGCTGTGCTGTGCAGTAATTTTTTATGAATGGCATGAGACGGGTTCACCTAAGGTCAAGCTAAAAAATTATGTCCACAATCTTTTAGCTATATGGAAACGAGACCACTCGCTTTTACATAGTAAAAGAGGTATGTGTCCGTCTTTTCTGAGGAATAAATATCGGTCGACAGTGGCCACAATCGGATTCAAACATGATTTTTTAAACTCTTATTGCCATTTTGCGTTTGGTAAATCGTGAATCTGTTGGTTTTTTTAATTTTTCTTTGCTGGATGTTCTGAAGAAAGTAAAACTTCCATAGGCTTGTAAACCTAGCTATTGGTCGGCAGTGAGGGACTTAAAGAAGCGATCTTGTGGATTGGTTAGGACGGCAGGGTGTTTATTAGGTCACTCAAGAAGTTTCTCCATTACTCGGTAGAAACCGTAAGAGAACTGTCGATGTGGCCTTTCTTTGAAATTTGAAATACATTCTACATGCACTGAATGGATTGCCGACTAAACGTTCACAGTTGGCTCCGTCGATTTATCAACAATGTCACATTATCTGTGCATGTTCCAACTTGGTAGCACTGGTCCGAGTCGTGGCGAACTCCGTGACTTTCGCAATCAGCAGCCTTCCACCTCTCAAGTCGATAGCTTCCATTGCTGCAGCCGATAATCGGGCAACGGATCCAAAAGTACGACCACACTAAACCAAAGTGTTTAACTTGCAGTGTTCATGTGTGTATTCTTCTTCTTCTTCTTCTTTCTCTAGTCTGCCACCTTCAACAATGTGAAGATTCTGCAGACACCCGGTTTGTTTGTTTTTTTACTCCTGGGTGGGGAGTTGTGCGTGCTGGGTATATTTTTTCTGTGGCCGGCACTCACCCGTCAAGGACATGAGCGTCAGGATCTTTATAGTGCGCGATTGATGTTGTGCATGCGTATCACACACTAGACCTCGGTTTATGAAGGTCCCATCCGAAAGACCTGTAAAGCCCTGAGGAGGGCCGTTTGGTAGCCCTGAAGAGGGCCGTTTGATACTTGCGATCATGAGAGAATGGCGTTGTAAACACATGGACTAGCAACAGCCAATGACAATCGAGAATTGCGATCTCGTGGCACTTCTATATGCCATTATGAAACGCTGGAACCATCAAGTGGTCTATTGTTTTGGTGATTGTTCAAAAATCATTAATGTAAAAATTATATAATAATTATCGATGATTTAGTACGGTAAATAAACTTTTTTTCATGTTTGAATCCATTTGTGGCCACCATCGACCGATTTTGTTTTTCTATAGAAAAAGACGAACACTATGTAAAAGCGAGTGGCCTCGTTTTCGTGTACCTGAAAGATGGTGGACATTAATATTTTAGCTTGACCTTTGGTGAACCCGTCTCATGCAATATGCAAGCACATGTCGCATCAATGCCATGTGAGTCGGGCGTTCAGTAACACTCCAACTGTCAGAGATGAGACTCATCTAATGGTTCTAGGAATTCCATTCTAAAAGCCAAACGGAGGAGGAACCAAACGAAGAAGACAGATGGAAGCAGAAAGCTTGGGATACCATCTCTTCCAAGCGAACCCTGGAGGACCTCCTTGCTCGGTCGAACCAGGTCTCAGCCGCGCGCATCCGAGCGGCAGCCCGAGCGGAAAGTGGAAGCTGGATCCACGCCATCCCAATCCCGTCCCTGGGGCTCCATCTGGACCGTGAGACCATAAGAATAGCCGTGGCTCAGAGGGCAGGGACACCAGTCTGCGAACCCCACCAATGCAGATGTGGAAGATCTATGGACGCCCTTGGACATCACGCCCTCTCCTGTCGGCTAAGCGCCGGCCGTTTCCCACGCCACTCTGCTTTGAACGACGTGGTGAGACGTGCCCTCCAGAGCGCTGGAATACCATCTGTCCTGGAACCAACCGGGCTCGACAGAGGCGACGGCAAGCGTCCAGATGGGATGACCATCTTCCCCTTCTCAAACGGCCGAAGCTTGGTCTGGGATGTGACGTGCGTTGATTCTTTCGCTCCTAGTAACATCATTTCCAGCGCCCTGCAACCGTCATCTGCAGCAGAGGCAGCGGAAGGGGCGAAGAGGACTAAATACCGCATCCTGGCCGAACGACACCGCTTTGAGCCCCTCGCCTTCGAGACCACCGGAGTCTTCGGACCATCAACACTCAAGACCATCGAGGAAATTGGACGAAGACTGAAGGGAGAGACGGGCGAGCCACGGGAGACCATGTGGCTCAAACAACGAATCGGGATGGCTATCCTCCGAGGCAATGCCTTCTGTGTCCTTGCCTCATCCAGATCGCGAGATGACTGCGGAGAGAGACTGCGGGTTCCACAGGCCTAGGGCCAGTGACCACCGCACTTTTCACAGTGTAACTGCTCCACACTGTTCGTGTTTATTTATTCGGTCATCTGCAACACGACGGCTGCCCTGTGATCCCAGAACTCTTTGACAGAACCCTTTCTAGCGTTCCTTTCGCCATTCGACTGCTGCTCAAATTTTCGATTGTACGCGTTTCGACTGCCGCTCAAACTTTGATTGTACGCGTTTCGGTGTTAGAACTCTTTCTAGCGTCCCTTTCGCCTTTCGACTTCTGCTGCTCAAACCTTTTATTGTACGCGTTTCGTTGCTATTTTGAATAAAGATACTTCATGGTCTCTGTTATCTGACTATGGACAACACAGGCATGGGTGCAGGTTTCAACATAAGGTTGGATAAACTCGACATCCTTCTCCTTAGTTGCCCAGCTTGGCTGCTAGACTTCCAAGGGTCTAGGACAAACTTACTTGAACAAATGAAACCAGGAAAAATGATTCTCTCTGTAGTCAAAGTAGTGTGCAGGTGTCGAAAGGATCGACTCAAAATGACACGACCTGTCTCCTTTGGAGATTTTTATTCACTTTTGTTCAATGTTACTCCTTGGATGAATATGTAATTACTCTGAACGCCTCCTCCGGTGATGAAATAATGCACTTTCAAATCGGACTAAAAGGTTGGCGAGTTACAGATAATGGAATACGCTACTCTCCATATTCGGCCTTTCGAGAAAATGACGTCAGAACAGTGGCAAAGTTCTCAGAAGCTGTACGCCTCTTTCCAGTCATATGCAAGCACACTTAGAGGGTCGATGTAAGTCAAGCCACAAAAATTACTCACTGCAATTAATGAAGGAACAGGTTATCGTACGATACAAGAACTGAAGCATTCATTTCACAGGTGACCCGACGTTATTACTCAATAGACTTCTTCCTTTGCTGTTCTTTTAATGTAGATCACTTGTTTGTCTAAGAACGAATTCATGGTAGTACTGGAAAGATTATTATAATGATGATGATGATGATGATGATGATGATGATGATGATGATGATGATGATGATGATGATGATGATGATGATGATGATGATGATGATGATGATGATGATGATGATGATGACGATGATGATTATGAAAACTGCAATGTGTACCTTGCCTTTTTTTCTCTCCGATTCTTTCTTTGTTTAAAAAGATAAATTAAAAAGTTCTTTAAACAAATTTGTTAATGTCATCGGTGAGATAGAAAAGGATGATAAATAAAAACATGCGATGAATGGGCTTCTCTCCTTCCATACTGCATTGGTGTGGTGCTTTAAACACACGTTGCGCCGCGCCTAAGTGTGACTTGTAGAAATATCGTTACAGCTCTATGGAGACACGCGTCATGATCCCATGCAAAGCCGGGCGCTGATTGGTCGCGATACATTTTCTGTTGATTGGTTACCTATAAATAGGACCTTCTGTACCCTTGCTTGTTGTGTTTGGATACTGACCTTCTTCTTTATGAGACTGGGACTTATTCTTCAGAAGAACTTTTTTTTTCAAACTGTGACCGTGGAGAGCTGTTGTGTACAAATTTTCCGAAGCGCCGAATTTCTCAACAGCCAATCAGCAAAAACAGCGCGGGAAAAGAAAAAGTGCGCACATGTGAGCTACATGATAGTTTCCGGTTGTTGGGAAAGTTCTAGCGGTTTATGGAACTTTCTATCAGACCGAGTTTTTGAAAAAACAACATATGTCTAATCAATGCTATAATGACCATCACTAGTGACAACCTTGCGCCATCGAATGGGCAGTTTAGCGATGCGGTCCTTGCAGAACTGCACTGGCTTCAACTCGAAGGTCATCGAGGTCGGTCTCGCCTGAGCGGAAGCGAGCGAACTAAAACTGGGCGTTGCGTTCAGACACGGTGCCCTGGCCAAATGTACCGTTGATGCGAGAACTTGATTCGACAGCACTCAGGCCCGCCTTGAAGTCGTGTAGCATGAGGCCACAGATGTAGGACTTCGACAAGTCCATATTTGTGGCTTGTGCAGTTGACGTTGATTGATGCCAAATACATACAGAACAGAACTGTCTAGAATGTTCCAGAACAGTCTCACATAAATAGTTCTGGAAACCGCCAGAACTTTCCCAACAACCTGATATCATCAAAGACGGTCTTTGGCATCATATAGCTGAGTGGCGCGCAGCTATTTTAGACAACCAATCAGCGCCCGACTTCGCACGGAATTAAGCCACGGTCCTCATGGAGAAGGTCAGAAGTCATGGGTCAGCCAGAATGAAAATCTCAACGTCGACAGCCTGCACCCTCCTGACATAAACTGCGTCATAGCTCAAAGTAGTCTGGGTCGACATGGGACGCACTTCGCACAAACTGGTCACGTGCAGCACAGAAGTCCTGCCCTTTCAACGGGATGGGTGAGAACACAGAGGATAATGGGAAAGGTGAAATGTCCCTTCTGATGTCGTTGGGTCAGGACAAAGTTAACCCTTGTCCCAGCTACCCGCCCCTCTCCACCCCATCCCCATTCCAAATCCTGAATTTTGTTTTCCCTTGTTAGATGCAAAATTTAGGTTTGACAGGCTGTTATCCAATTTTTTGTTCCTTTTGAAATCCAGTGGTAATTTTATTGACAGATTTATTGAAGTCCTCAGTTCGATGAGGTTTATTCGCGACAGATCTTGAAATGAAAACCTCGAAACCCGCAAGAGGTTGGAAACTGTGACTGCCTGATAGTAAAAAGAAAATCTTACATCTTGCAGCTTTGTTTTGATAATTGTGAAACGTTATCGTCATGTGCTGGTTAAAGTCATCTACGACTGGGCTGTAATCGCAAGAACTGCCCTGACTTTTTTCCCTCCTCATTTCCTAAAAACCACGTCACTCAAACTCCTGATTCAAGGTAAAGGCATCGGTTTTATATAGCGACTTTTCACCTACCTCGGTGTTTCAAACCGCTTTACACTTTACCCCCTGACCATTGTGACACTTGATCAGTCCATCACTGATCACTGGCATCTGATGTCAGATATAATTACAGAGGGCACCTTCTGCACGCACTGGGGAGTATTCCAAGGCGGGCTGACTCACGGCTGCGTTCAAGGGTTAATCGCACTGCAGCGTTTCATCCCTACCCTCACAGGTACCCGATTTTACTCCTGGGTGGGAAGAGGCAAAGGCGGGTGGGGCACCCTGCCCGAGGATGCACCTCTGGTATCAATGCAGCAAGGGACAGCACAAGCGACAGCCACAAGCAACAGCAGGAAAACGCTCTACCCTACTGCAGTAATGAAGACCTAACTGGGTAGAGAAAATCAATACCCGGGTCATGTTTCCAGCCATACTGCGAGCCACCAGTGCACCCGACTCTGCAGTTACGTTCTGTAGTGCACCTTGGGGTAAGGAATAAAAATAGAAACCCACCCCAGTTCGTGCAACCACACTTATTCGTGTGTGTGTGCGTCTGTGTGCGTGTGTGTGTGCGTGTGTCTGTGGGTGTGCCTACTTACTCTCCTGTCCGTCCGTCCGTCCGCCATGGGCCTTACCTACAACACGTACTGGTGTGCAGAGAGGTGCCATGGGTCTTACCTACAACACGTACTGGTGTGCAGAGAGGTGCCATGGGTCTTACCTACAACACGTACTGGTGTGCAGAGAGGTGCCATGGGTCTTACCTACAACACGTACTGGTGTGCAGAGCGGTGCCATGGGTCTTTACAACACGCACTGGTGTGCAGAGGTGCCATGGGTCTTACCTACAGCACGTACTGGTGTGCAGAGGTGCCATGGGTCTTACCTACAACACGTACTGGTGTGCAGAGCGGTGCCATGGGTCTTACCTACAACACGTACTGGTGTGCAGAGGTGCCATGGGTCTTACCTACAACACGTACTGGTGTGCAGAGGTGCCATGGGTCTTACCTACAACACGCACTGGTGTGCAGAGCGGTGCCATGGGTCTTACCTACAACACGTACTGGTGTGCAGAGCGGTGCCATGGGTCTTACCTACAACACGCACTGGTGTGCAGAGCGGTGCCATGGGCCTTACCTACAACACGCACTGGTGTGCAGAGCGGTGCCATGGGTCTTACCTACAACACGCACTGGTGTGCAGAGAGGTGCCATGGGTCTTACCTACAACACGCTCTGGTGTTCAGAGAGGTGCCATGGGTCTTACCTACAACACGTACTGGTGTGCAGAGAGGTGCCATGGGTCTTACCTACAACACGCACTGGTGTGCAGACAGGTGCCATGGGTCTTACCAACAACACGCACTGGTGTGCAGACAGGTGCCATGGGTCTTACCTACAACACGCACTGGTGTGCAGACAGGTGCCATGGGTCTTACCTACAACACGTACTGGTGTTCAGAGAGGTGCCATGGGTCTTACCTACAACACGTACTGGTGTGCAGAGAGGTGCCATGGGTCTTACCAACAACACGCACTGGTGTGCAGACAGGTGCCATGGGTCTTACCTACAACACGCACTGGTGTGCAGACAGGTGCCATGGGTCTTACCTACAACACGCACTGGTGTGCAGAGAGGTGCCATGGGTCTTACCTACAACACGTACTGGTGTGCAGAGAGGTGCCATGGGTCTTACCTACAACACGCACTGGTGTGCAGACAGGTGCCATGGGTCTTACCTACAACACGCACTGGTGTGCAGAGAGGTGCCATGGGTCTTACCTACAACACGCACTGGTGTGCAGAGAGGTGCTGTGAGTCTCACCTACAACACGCACTGGTGTTCAGAGAGGTGCCATGGGTCTTAACCTCAACACGCACTGGTGAGCAGAGCGGTGCCATTGGTCTTACCTACAGCACGTACTGGTGTTCAGAGAGGTGCCATGGGTCTTAACCTCAACACGCACTTGTGAGCAGAGCGGTGCCATGGGTCTTACCTACAGCACGTACTGGTGTGCAGAGAGGTGCCATGAGTCTCACCTACAACACGTACTGGTGTGCAGAGAGGTGCCATGAGTCTTACCTACAACACGCACTGGTGTGCAGAGAGGTGCCATGGGTCTTACCTACAACACGCACTGGTGTGCAGAGCGGTGCCATGGGTCTTACCTACAACACGCACGCGGTACAGAGAGGTGCCATGGGTCTTACCTACAACACACACTGGTGTGCAGAGAGGTGCCATGGGTCTTACCTACAACACGCACTGGTGTGCAGAGAGGTGCCATGGGACTTACCTACAACACGCACGCGGTACAGAGAGGTGCCATGGGTCTTACCTACAACACGTACTGGTGTGCAGAGAGGTGCCATGGGTCTTACCTACAACACGTACTGGTGTGCAGAGAGGTGCCATGGGTCTTACCTACAACACGTACTGGTGTGCAGAGAGGTGCCATGGGTCTTACCTACAACACGCACTGGTGTGCAGAGAGGTGCCATGGGTCTTACCTACAACACGCACTGGTGTGCAGAGAGGTGCCATGGGTCTTACCTACAACACGCACTGGTGTGCAGAGAGGTGCCATGGGTCTTACCTACAACACGTACTGGTGTGCAGAGAGGTGCCATGGGTCTTACCTACAACACGCACTGGTGTGCAGAGAGGTGCCATGGGTCTTACCTACAACACGCACTGGTGTGCAGAGAGGTGCCATGGGTCTTACCTACAACACGCACTGGTGTGCAGAGAGGTGCCATGGGTCTTACCTACAACACGCACTGGTGTGCAGAGAGGTGCCATGGGTCTTACCTACAACACGCACTGGTGTGCAGAGCGGTGCCATGGGTCTTACCTACAACACGCACTGGTGTGCAGAGAGGTGCCATGGGTCTTACCTACAACACGCACTGGTGTGCAGAGCGGTGCCATGGGTCTTACCTACAACACGCACTGGTGTGCAGAGAGGTGCCATGGGTCTTACCTACAACACGCACTGGTGTGCAGAGAGGTGCCATGGGTCTTACCTACAACACGCACTGGTGTGCAGAGAGGTGCCATGGGTCTTACCTACAACACGCACTGGTGTGCAGAGAGGTGCCATGGGTCTTACCTACAACACGTACTGGTGTGCAGAGAGGTGCCATGGGTCTTACCTACAACACGTACTGGTGTGCAGAGAGGTGCCATGGGTCTTACCTACAACACGTACTGGTGTGCAGAGAGGTGCCATGGGTCTTACCTACAACACGTACTGGTGTGCAGAGAGGTGCCATGGGTCTTACCTACAACACGTACTGGTGTGCAGAGAGGTGCCATGGGTCTTACCTACAACACGTACTGGTGTGCAGAGAGGTGCCATGGGTCTTACCTACAACACGTACTGGTGTGCAGAGAGGTGCCATGGGTCTTACCTACAACACGCACTGGTGTGCAGAGCGGTGCCATGGATCTTACCTACAACACGCACTGGTGTGCAGAGAGGTGCCATGGGTCTTACCTACAACACGTACTGGTGTGCAGAGAGGTGCCATGGGTCTTACCTACAACACGCACTGGTGTGCAGACAGGAGCCATAGGTCTTACCTACAACACGCACTGGTGTGCAGACAGGTGCAATGGGTCATACCTACAACACGCACTGGTGTGCAGACAGGAGCCATGGGTCTTACCTACAACACGTACTGGCGTGCAGACAGGTGCCATGGGTCTTACCTACAGCACGTACTGGTGTGCAGACAGGTGCCATGGGTCTTACCTACAACACGTACTGGTGTGCAGACAGGTGCCATGGGTCTTGCCTACAACACGCACTGGTATGCAGAGCGGTGCCATGGGTCTTACCTACAACACGCACTGGTGTGCAGAGAGGTGCCATGGGTCTTACCTACAACACGCACTGGTGTGCAGAGAGGTGCCATGGGTCTTACCTACAACACGCACTGGTGTGCAGAGCGGTGCCATGGGTCTTACCTACAACACGCACTGGTGTGCAGAGAGGTGCCATGGGTCTTACCTACAACACGCACTGGTGTGCAGAGCGGTGCCATGGGTCTTACCTACAACACGCACTGGTGTGCAGAGAGGTGCCATGGGTCTTACCTACAACACGCACTGGTGTGCAGAGAGGTGCCATGGGTCTTACCTACAACACGTACTGGTGTGCAGAGAGGTGCCATGGGTCTTACCTACAACACGCACTGGTGTGCAGAGAGGTGCCATGGGCCTTACCTACAACACGCACTGGTGTGCAGAGAGGTGCCATGGGTCTTACCTACAACACGCACTGGTGTGCAGAGAGGTGCCATGGGCCTTACCTACAACACGCACTGGTGTGCAGAGAGGTGCCATGGGTCTTACCTACAACACGCACTGGTGTGCAGAGAGGTGCCATGGGTCTTACCTACAACACGCACTGGTGTGCAGAGAGGTGCCATGGGTCTTACCTACAACACGCACTGGTGTGCAGAGAGGTGCCATGGGTCTTACCTACAACACGCACTGGTGTGCAGAGAGGTGCCATGGGTCTTACCTACAACACGCACTGGTGTGCAGAGAGGTGCCATGGGTCTTACCTACAACACGCACTGGTGTGCAGAGAGGTGCCATGGGTCTTACCTACAACACGCACTGGTGTGCAGAGAGGTGCCATGGGTCTTACCTACAACACGCACTGGTGTGCAGAGAGGTGCCATGGGTCTTACCTACAACACGCACTGGTGTGCAGAGAGGTGCCATGGGTCTTACCTACAACACGCACTGGTGTGCAGAGAGGTGCCATGGGTCTTACCTACAACACGCACTGGTGTGCAGAGAGGTGCCATGGG
>JAWQFJ010014235.1:0-14654 GCA_034096865.1 Theodoxus fluviatilis | reverse complement strand
TTACAAATCGAGCAGGGAGACGCAGTGGGTCAATTCTTACCCCGAACGCACAGGGGGACAGAGGCAAAGAAGACTATGACTTCATCTGCTGTTGATATTTGAGACATGACGGGTCTGCATGTGGCTAAAAAGGCCTAAGCTGAAAAACTCCCCCACATGTAGGGCTATGGTGTGTGTGTGTGTTTGTGTGTGTGTGTGTGTGTGTGTGTGTGTGTGTGTGTGTGTGTGTGTGTGTGTGTGTGTGTGTGTGCGTGTGTGTGTGTGGCGTGGTGTGGTGTGGTGTGGTGTGGTGTGGTGTGGTGTGGTGGTGTGGTGGTGGTGGTGGTGGTGTGGTGTGTGTGTGTGCGTGCGTGCGTGCGTGCATGTGTGTGTGTGTGTGCGCGCGCACGCGCACAAGTGCGTGCGTTTGGAGGTACGGGGGAAAGAAGTAAGGTGGTGGAAAGAACGGAGAAGGAAGCCGTAAAACTATATCATTGTGCGCGACTACGAAACGGGCGGGAAGATATTCTGAGCCGACATGGATTAAGGAAGCAAGTCAAAAGTAGAAATCATGCAGACGACAACTATGACCATGACTCGTATGTATCGGATTGATAACAGTGAGACAGTAACGCACCGAAACACTGACAGGGGATTATAGTCAACGGCAAAGTAAAAACCAAATAGGCAATGTGATGTCCAGCAGCAGACTTACAGCTTGCATGGCCCAGTCACAGATGGGAGTTCTTCTTCCCCCGAAAGCGTTTCACTCACGTCCATGATGGGAGCCACCATTAATAGTACCGCAGAGTGAGCATGTGCTCTGATTGATGTACTCCAATGAACTTCACATTTTGCGAACACCGGGCTAAATTGATATAAAAGTATCGTAAATAATTAAACTGGATTTTATATTATATAATAGAGAAAATCTTTGGTCGGGAGTGTATCGCACCCCACCTCCTTCACTCATTTGGTATTTTTCCCTCCCTCACCCATGTATATCTACAATACACTTATATAATAGGATGTATGATATACCTTTCCGCACACTGATGCCTTGTCCTTTATATCTCAATCTCTGTCGCCTGTTCGCAAAATTCTTCAGCACTTCACAACTTTTGTTCTTAGTCCACGCGATCCCGTGTCCCTCCTCGTACCCCTTCCTCCTCTCATCCACGTATGTACATACGTTTCTTTATCTGTGATTATTTCCTCTTACCTTCAGCTACATCGGAAAATATTCAACTTGAGTGAATACACAGACTTCTGTAGTGGATGCAGTCAAGAACTCGCTATCTGGCTGCACTGTATCATCTGCCCGCCTTTCCTCCGCTGTCCCTGTACCATCCAGGCATTGTTTCTTCATCTGCGCACTGCTCTATCCTGTCCCCACGGTTCTGTGTGTTATATAGCTCCTTCAGGATACCAGATTCGAACACTACAGTCGTATCGTATACATGCTATATAGTACATTATTTAGAGAGGCCTGACCTTCTGCTACGATATTGTTCTGTGTCTTGACCTTGCATTCCATAATTCATGTGCGGTATCTACCGAAACATTATGTCTCTTTATTGTACTCTCGAGCGCACCCTTCGCCTTACTGTATTCCGCATCCATCGATGACCTACTAAGTCCACGGCTTCGGCCGCGTGCTCATGCCTATTCTATCAGCACACTACATGCTGTGCGTATTTCGCCTGTATCCTCATAACTCACCACACCCACGTAGCGACTTCGTGCGCAGCGCCGTGACTCAATCATAGCTATCACACGCACTGCTCACCGATACACACTACACACACCACCCCCCACCATACCAACCCCCACTTCATATCACAACCATTAACACACACCACCACATCGTACACACTCAAATAAACCGCAACCCTACCACACACATACCCCCACCACACACCACCCTTCCCCCGCCAAGCAAATAACTAGGGACTTCATGACTTGATTTGCATTTGGTCCAAACTGTTCTAGTGATTTTTGTGCTTAATGGCCTTACATAGCCTACTAAGGGAGTAAGGCGGATAGGCCGTAAAACACCATCCATCCATCCATCCATCCATCCATCCATCTTTGCCTCTGTTCCCCTGTGGGTACGGGGTAAGAATTGACCCGGCCACCTCGTCTCCCTGCTCGATGCGTAAGAGGCAAATAACTAGGGACTTCATGACTTGATTTGCGTTTGGTCCAAACTGTTCTAGTGATTTTTGTGCTTAATGGCCTTACATAGCCTACTAAGGGAGCAAGGCTGATAGGCCGTAAAACACCATCCATCCATCTTTGCCTATGAAAGATGAGCAAGAAGACAGCAAACATATTACTTTGTTGGAATGGCTATGCAAAGGCCACAACAACATCCAAGAATGACCTAGAACAACATCAACGAATGAGCTAGTTTGGGATACGAATGTTCCAGTTCACATTTTGGATGCTACAGCCCTGTCAGTAAATGTTGGGTTGAAAACCGAATGGAGGGGACTGAGTATATTGATGACTCTGTAGAAAATATGAATTTGCTGATAGATATATTTTGGTGGGGATGTCAAAATTGTCAAGGCACTGATTAAGAGTGTTTCATACATTATGAATTGCCCAATTACACACTGGAATAAAGAAAATGACCACCTTTATTTACAACTACTGTTTGGGTTATATCTTTAGTTGAACGTAACTTTTGTGATTTTGAATATGATTTAGTTTTAACCTGCAAGGAATCAGTCATTTTGTTTTCATGTTTTTCTAATAAATAAATGAACCATCATTTTAACGTTTGCTTTTGATGTTTGCATCATTGCATTATCACCTTGTAAAAGCTGTCAAAGTTGGCTTAGGTTGTCTTCAAAGATCTTCACAATATTATGACCACAAAAAATATTTGAGGACACAGTAAACTGATTAATCCTTTTTTTTTTCTTGCCAACCCTAGACATTTTTGTGATAATGGTAAAAAGGAAAATGAAAAATTATCATTCTAAAGTATTTTTAAAATTATTTTCAGGGAAAAGGAAATGTTAATAAATAAATTCATGTTCAGATAAATCTAATGAATGCATGACATTGTAATAAATAAATTTAAATTTTGAAAACACGTGCATAAAATGTGCAGTCTCAATCTAGCCTTTAAAAAAAATAATATAAAAATTCTTAAAATGTTAAGCCTATCCCACCCCCTACCCCTTTAAAAAAAAACCTTGGTTACCTAATCCACAACTGTTTTTGTTTCTGGCATTTTTTCCATGACTATTTCCCCCCTGTGGGTTCGGGGTAAGAATTGACCCACCTCGTCTCCCTACACGATTCATAAGAGGCGAATAACTAGGGACACCGTGACTTGATATACATTTACTTGATTCTAGTGATTTTCATGCTTAATGGCCTTACATAGCCTACAAAGGCTGAGAGGCGGTTAAACACCATCCATCCATCCATCCATCCATCCATGCATGACTATGTTCCAGATGTCTTCAGAAAAGTGCCAAGTACACCTGTCCCCGGTGCAACGTGCGCTACTGTGACCTTGCCTGCTACCAGAGCGAGAAGCATGCTGCCTGCTCCGAGTCCTTCTACAAGGACTGGGTACATCAGGAGCTCCCCCATGTCACTGCCAGGTGCCTGCACACTGCATCACTGACACACACTGTAGCAGAGCTTTGTGGAATTGTCAGGGATATAGATCAGTCGGTGGTGTAGGCCAGGTGCTTAGTTTGTGTATGTGTGTGTGTAGGCCAGGTGCGTAGTGTGTGTGTGTGTGTGTGTGTGTGTGTGTGTGTGTTCTTGGAATCTATTACTTTCTTACTTTGTTTTCTTCTTTCTTTCTTTCTTTTTCTTTCTTTCTGTCTTCCCGTCTGTCTTTCTTTCTTTCTGTCTGTCTGTCTGTCAGTTTGTCTGTTTCATTACTATTTATCTTTATTTTTACCTTTTTTCTTTCTTTTTTGTATGCCTTACTTTTTTCTTTTTTGGGGGGTTTGATGTTCTTTACTATTTATCTTATTTCTTCCTTCCTTCCTTCCTTCCTTTATTGACTCACATGCGAAGCAAAAGTGAGTCTATGTACTGAGCCGTGTCGTCCGTCCGTCCGTCCGGGCGTCCGTCCGTCCGTCCGTCCGGGCGTCCGTAAAAAACTTAAACGTTGGATTTTTCTCGGAGACTATTAAGTCTATCAACACCAAATGTGGCATGATGGTGTATGATGACAAGGCCTCAAAAAACATACATAGTGACTTGACCTTGCTTCAAGGTCAAGGTCACAGGAGACATAAATGTGGTCTCAAAAACAGTCATTTTTCACATTTTCCCAATTTTCTCCCACGTTATTGAGAATGGCGACCTTAGCTACAAGTGGTATATAGGTCAAAGCAAGCCCTATCTTTTGATACCAGTTTGGTTGACCTTGCTTCAAGGTCAAGGTCACAGGAGCTTTTCAAAGTTGGATTGTATACATATTTTGAAGTGACTTTGACCCTAAACTATGGAAGATAACTGTTTCAAACTTAATAATTATGTGGGGCACATGTTATACGTTCATCATGAGACACATTTGGTCACATATCATCAAGGTCAAGGTCACTTTGACCCTTATGAAATGTGACCAAAATGGGGTAGTGAACCACTAAAAGTGACTATATCTCATGGTAGAAAGTGCCAATAAGCACCATTGTGCTTCCTATGTCTTGAATTAACAGCTTTGTGTTGCATGACCTTGGATGACCTTGACCTTGGGTCAAGGTCACATGTATTTTGGTAGGAAAAATGTGTAAAGCATTTCTTTGTGTATGATGTCATTGGTAGGTTTAGTTGTTTGACCTTGACCTTGAAGGTCACCTGAAGGTCAAGGTCATATAAAGGTCAAGGCAAGCATGTGAGTCGTATGGGCTTTGCCCTTCTTGTTTATTCATTCCTTCCTTCCTCCTGTCTTCCTTCCTCCCTTCCTTCCTTCCTTTCTTTCTTTCTGTCTTCAGAATTTTTATTCAAGTTCAGAAAAGATTACCACACTCTCCTTAGAGCTTGGATGGGGGTTCCCCCTGCTTGTGGGGAGTGAGTGAGAAAAGACCCACCACATCTTCCTGCATGATTTGTGAAAGGCAAATGACCAGTGAGATAAACTCTTGGCTTGCTCATTCTCCAAGCAGCATCACTGATGGTGATGGCCTTGCATGGTCCACAAAGGCTGATAGACCACTGGACCTCGTCCAGTTATCTCTCTCTCTCACTCCCTCTGTCCATCCTGCTGTGGAATGCAGATGGAAAAACAGAGACATCTATTTTCCCCTTGCCTTTTCTTGTGTCCTCAGGAACAAAAGAGTGCGCACCACAAACTTTTTTTTCTCATTTCTGAAAAGCAGTGATTATCTTGACATGCACTGCAAAGGACAAGATCCTTAAAAATCTCAAACCTTACCGAACATTTCCATGAATTATTTTGAGCCCGTTTGAAAACAGATTGATAGACGTAGATGTGAAGAGTAGGTTTTTGATGTAGCTGTTTGTGTGTTATACAGTGATGGAGATCGACAGAGAATGATGGAGATTTTGACGCGGTGTCAGCAGTCAGCACTGGAAGATCTAGACTCAGATGATGACTTGGATGAAGGTAAGTCTTACTCTCACACACACACATGCACACACACACACACTAACATGCATGCACACACATATATACGCACACATGCACTCATACAAGCGCACATACACTCAATACACACACACTCAACACACACATGCACACACACATATACACAAACACACACTCAGTCATGCACGCAATCACACAGACACACAATTATGCATGCAATCCTACATGCACACACGCACACGCACACTCTCACAATCATGCACACAGTCACATGCACACACACACATACAGATGCACACGCATACTCATGCAAACAAACACTCATGCACACAAACACATACATAGATGCACACGCACACACACTCACACACAGATGCACACACACACACACCCACAAACACATAATTGCATACATATTGATACGCAAACACACTGATACACACATGCACATGAGCAAACACACACATAATTGCACACATACATACATTTAGATATGCATACACTGGTACACACACACACACACACAAGTGCAATTACAAACACATATAATCGCACACATACATACATACATATAGATACACACACACACACTGATATACACACACACATGCGAACACAAATGCACATAATTGCATGCATACACACATGTAGATATACATGCACACACACACATTGATATATACACACGCATGCAAACACAAACACACATATAATCACATACACATATATAGATACATACATGTATAGATACATGCACACACACACACATTGATATATACACACGCATGCAAACACAAACACACATATAATCACACACATACACATATATAGATACCACAATTGGTGACCAAGCTTGCTATTTCTCGCTTAATTAAAAACCTGAAATGATCATTGTAATGCTGTTTATGTTTCAGAGGAAACTCTGGAAGAGAGAATGGCTGGCCTGGATCTAGGTAAGTAAGTGGCTGTGTGCCCAAAACAGGAGTTCTTTTTTGTGTTAATTATGTTTTTTAATTGAAAAATAAAGACTCTTGACTCTGTGGTTAGAGCACTGAGCCTACAGTGGCTTAGGGCTAGTGGGTGAAGGTTAGGACATTGGACACATCCTAGAGTTGCATCGTAGTCGCAAAATGTTGTCTTCCTCAATATGTCACAATGCTGAACTCTGTCTTATGCAAAGTGTGCTTATTCATTAGAAGTTGGCATCTTCCTACTGTCACACGGCGATCTTTCGTGAAGGCGACGTAGGTGGGCCTTTAACCTCCTGGGGGGAAAAATTAGGCTTAATAGAGTAAACGGTTTTGGCGCTAGAAACGACTAACATCGTGCGAAGCAGGGGTCAGGCTAAATTGTGCTCACAACGAGCTCGGGCAGGAGGGGAGCCCGGAGATAAGACGTGTGGTCCGTGCAAGTGGTGGGAGAGAGGCTCACGGGAGAAGGAGGAAGGGTGGAGGGGAAATCGAGGTAGTGGAAGGGAGGTGGGATTTCGTCAGGGGAGACGAACGGTCGTGCAGGAGGACGCTCTTGGGATGCGAGGGAAGCAGGGCCAGCGGGTCGACGTAGTTGAAGCTTTGACCGTGGGGTCTTAGCCTGGGTCAACTCGGGAGGATCGAGATGGCAGTCGGGTTGCTGCAGTGGTGTTACACAGCCTGGAGGACCAAGGGTCGCGCGGACAGAAGGAGCTAGGACGCCGAGCGTTCCCACCTCGTCTTGTGTCTACGGGGAGGGAGTGAAACGTGGAGATACTACGGTCTACCGGTCTACGTTCTACGTGAGAACGCGGACCAAGCGACGCGGGTCGCCGTGGATGTGGTGGCTGTGCGTAGGCCATACGCCCGCTTCTTGTGTGCTAGTGTGTCGCCAGAGGGTGGGACACCTCGTGCTTCCTCCAGGAGTTTCCGTTGGAGTTGTCGGAGTATTTGGTGGTGTTCTGGACGTTGAGGAGGACAGACGGTGCGCGGGGAAAAACCTCGGGTAAGGTGACGATTTTTGTTGTTGTTGGTTCCTTGCCTTTCCAGTTGGGTCTGGGTTGGTATCTTCTGACTTCCGCGTTGGTAGCGGTCATGCCTTTAAGAGGCGAGGACATCAGTTGCCCAGGTCGTTAATGCTGTGGTAGCAGGGACGCCTTTAAGAGGCGAGTGGTTTGCGCTGGGTGTGATTCACGCTGAGAGAGGGCAGTTTCTCTTCGAAGGAAAGAGACGTTGTGCTTTGATCCCGAAGGAGAAATGGAGGGTCAAGAGACGGAACTTTTCTTTCATGTGCTTACGGGTAGCATGCCTGTGTGAGGGTAGCCGCTCTTTCCCCTTTGAAGCCCAAGCTATTAAGTAATTAGATTGGTGGGTGTGTGAGTTTGGTGAGGAAGGAAGGAAGAAATAAGATAAATAGTAAAGAAAATCAGAACCCCCCAAAAAAGAAAAAAGAAAGGCATACAAAAAAGGAAGAAAAAAGGTATTAAAGAAATAAAAAGAAAGATAAATAGTAATGAAACAGTGTAGTGGTGACGTGGGAGGTGAGCATTGTCTACAGTGGATTGGTGAGCAGGGTGAATTTGTATTGAGTTTGTGCAATCATCGTGCCATGTATTGAGACTGGTTTTGGGGGAAAGTTGAGATGCTGTTGGTTGAGGTGGTTTTCTTATGTGGTTTAGATTCTGAGTGAGTGTGGTTGAGTTTAGGAGGATGTTGGGTTGTTGAAGGAAAGGGATTGCTTTGGTTTTATGATATGTTGTTTCTTATGATTGAATGTGTACTTTATTGATGGGTTGTGTTAGGGTTTTGTAAAAATAAATTGTATTTGTTAATTTATTTGCGTGTTGTGTATTGTATCTTTTGATTGGATGTTATGTCCCTCTCGGAAAAAGTCCGAGTAGGAAGGGACCCGTGACAAAATGGGGGCTCGTCCGGGATCCAATCAATTGGTTTTGTAATTGTGTTTTTCTGTTGGGTGAGATGTTGTATGGTTGAGAAGAAATTGTCGGTACCCTGGATGAGTTGGTGTAGAGTCCGCGATGGTAGTGTTCTGATGACTGGGTTTGGTTGTGGGGATGTAGTTTGCTTGGCTTTCAGTGGTTGATGGCCGAGTCAGACCGGTCGGTACGAGCGTCAACTCTACGGCAGCGTTCTCGCTGTCTGAGTCCGTCGCCTACTCCCGGGATATCCTCGCCACTGCTGTCCCCGGTGTTGGAGATGGCGGAGAGGTCCCTGTTCGAGCCGTTGGGGACCCTTGTTGAATCTTATCCATCGACAACTGTCACTACAGGACCCGTAACTACGACTACGTCCACGACCACCGTCGCCTTCTCACCTCAGCTGAGGGAAGAGGCGGTGTTGGCGTTCGGCAGCGTCTCCTCGCCCATGATGTCCAGGGCGTATACCGGAAGGGGTAGGGGCGGTCCGCTTCCTTTCCGCCTGGCGTCACCGCTACTGACGTCGTACAAGTCCCCTCCACAACAGGTCTCAGCCAACGTTGGAGCGAAGCGAGAGCCTCCCGGCAGTGGTGATAGTCCTCCAGTGCAGGGGGAGTCCATAGCATCAGTGTTGGAAATGATGCAGCAGATGCAACGAGAGACACTGGAGCTTAGGAGGGAGGCTGAGATGAGAGACGCTCGGCACCTGGAGGACATGGCGAGTATCCTGCAGGCGGCTGTAGGGCGAGGTCCGCCCCGCTCTCAAGCGGAGACCACTGTCGACAATCAAGTGGACGTGGATAGGAGGGACAATTATCGACTCCATTTAGAGAAGTTTCAAGATGAAGAGGACATTGACCGATACTTACTACACTTCGAGAGAAACGTAGAAGCACATGGTTGGAGGAGGTCTGAATGGGGTCGGCGTCTGTCTCCACTTTTGCAGGGAAAGGCGAAGGAGGCGTGGCTCCGCATGGACAACCCTGAGAGTCTTGAGTATGAGAAAATCAAGAAAGTTCTTCAAGAGGCCTTCCACAAGTCCGCCGACCAGTACCAGAAGACATTCCGGTCTATTAAGAGGGAAGGCGATGAGAATTTTAAAGAGTTCTTCATTCGTCTGAGAACTGCTCTCATCAGCTGGCTTTCTCATGAGGAGGTAGACTTAGGAGACGCAGAGGGCATCCTCGACCTCTTCCTCAAAGAACAGCTGTTGAGGGGCTTCTCATCAGAGCTCCTGCAACATGTCCTTGAAAAGGGAAAAGCGACAGCTAAGGAAAGTGCGACTCACGCGTTTAATCACTTGGAAGCTCGTCGCATGGCCCGGTCGGCAACGTCGGTCTTCTCGCGACTCAACTCAGGAGACAGGACAGCTACGCAGCCTGAGGGAGAAAAGGACAGTTCTGATCCGAGGTCGAGTATCCGGAATGTGAAAAAGGGGACACTCAAGTACGATGAGCAATACGCTGGTTCCGCGAGGGTGACGAATGCAAAATGGTTCAGGGGAAGATGCTTTGTGTGCAAGGAAATCGGGCACAGGGCTCGAAATTGTCCGAGAAGAAGCGCACTCAAGGCCATACGGTCGCGGAGGGATGTCGTGTCGCCAGCATCACCGTCGGAGAACGTTGCCTCTCTCTCCCAGACCAGCCAGCAGTTTGAGAAGTCCAGCAGGGAGAACGCCAAAGAAGTGGACCGGTTGAAGCTGGATTTGTACAAACTCAACAAATCTAAGGACGAGCTGTCACAACAGAATGCAGAACTCACTGCCAAGTTGAAATCAAAAGTGACGGACAACTCGAGGCTGGAAGAAACGGTTGCTGAACTCCAGAAACGCTTGGAAATGGCGGAGCTGTATGCCCAGCAGCTGTCGAGTGAGGCAGACAGCACGGAGACGACGATGAAGATGTTGGAAGATCTGAGACAGGAGAGGGCCGCGGCACAGGCCTTGGCACAACAGAAGGAGGAGGACCTGAAGGAGGTGGTTGCCAACAGAGACCAGGTGGTGGGCCAGTACCAGCAGTTCATCTCACAGCTCCAGAAGCAGACCAGGGAGATGTCAGAACAGACCACGTCTCTGATGGAGGAGCGGGACAGGCTGAAGCTACAGCAGCACGAGGCGGAGGCTGCAGTGATGGAACTGCAGGCCAGACTGGAGACACTGGCGGTGGAGAAGTCCAGGGCCACAACAGAAACAGTGGCAGTGCCACCAGAGACGGCACAGGAGCTGGAGGCGGCCATGTCTGAGCTGAGGGACCTGCAGAGCCGACACGAGGCCCAGATCCGCGACAAGGCCCAGCTCAGCAGGTTCCTGGAGGAGAAGGAGGAGCGGATCATGGATTTGGAGAGGAGGGTTGCGGAGCTTGGGGAGGAGGCAGGAGACCACAGCTCACTGCTGGAGAGCATCCAGAGCGACAAGACGGCGCTCAGCCGCGCCCTGGCCCAGAACAAGGAACTCAAGGTCCAGCTGGCAGAGCTGCAGAACGGCTTTGTCAAGATGAACAACGACAACATGGAGCTGACCACCAGACTGCAGTCAGACCAGCACTCGTGCCAAGAGCTGGCAGGCAAGCTGGCTGTGCAGGAAGATGAACTCACCCAGCTCCACGCCCAGCTGGTGGACAAGGACAGGAGTGTTGAGCAGCTACAACGAACGCTGGCGTCGCTGCAGCGTGAGGAGTTCCAGCAGGACCAGATCCAGGACCGGCTCCGCCACTATGAGGCCCAGGCCCAGCTCGTGGAGACGCTGCAGAATGAGCTGCACTCTGCACAGGACATGATGGATGCACTGACGACGCAGAACAAGGAGTTGCGCAACATGCTGATCAAGGTCACCGCTGTCTCGGAGAACTCAGAGTCGACCGACGCAGAGAGAGAAACCAGCAGAGATGAAGTGATTGAATCGCTGTCAACCAGGATACATCATCTGGAGACGGAACGGAGCCAGCTCTCCGAAAACCTGCGAGACCAGCGCCAACTCTCGGATAACCTTGGCATCAAGGTCGCTGACCTCCAGGAGGAGGTCATCAGAAAATCTGCCAGCAACGAGTACCTGGACAGCGACAAGATCAGCAGAGCGGAGTTTGAGAAGCTGAGGTCTGCCATGGAGATGATTCAGGAGAAGTACATGAGTGTGATGCGGGACAAAGCAGAATTGTCAGACAAGGCAGAGCAGCTGGAGCATCTTGTCCTGCAGCTACAGGGAGAAACAGACACTATCGGCGAGTACATCTCACTGTACCACCACCAAAGGGCCTTACTGCAGCAGCGGGAGTTGCAGAAAAACGACTACATTGTGCAGTTGGCCAAGAGACTGGAGGAGATAGAGGAGCTGAGTGGGAGGCTGAAGGCATCCAGACAGAGAGGGGCAGACCTGGAGAAAAACTACTCTACGATCGAGCGAGAATGTCTAGCCATTGTCTGGACAATCGGCAAGTTTGCACCGTACCTGTGGGGACGCCATTTCATCATCGAGTGTGACCATCAACCCCTGCAGTTCATGCAAACCATGAAAAGCACTAACCGAAGGGTCATGAGGTGGGCTCTATCGCTACAACAGTACTCCTTCTCTGTGCGAGCGATCCCGGGCGCCGAGAATGTGGGAGCGGACTTCCTGAGTCGCCTAGGGGAGTGAAGGGGAGAAAAAGTCGTCCGTGTGTTTTTTTTTTTGGGGGGGGTTCTATCGGATGATAGAACTTGAGGGGGGGTTTTGTCACACGGCGATCTTTCGTGAAGGCGACGTAGGTGGGCCTTTAACCTCCTGGGGGGGAAAAATTAGGCTTAATAGAGTAAACGGTTTTGGCGCTAGAAACGACTAACATCGTGCGAAGCAGGGGTCAGGCTAAATTGTGCTCACAACGAGCTCGGGCAGGAGGGGAGCCCGGAGATAAGACGTGTTGTCCGTGCAAGTGGTGGGAGAGAGGCTCACGGGAGAAGGAGGAAGGGTGGAGGGGAAATCGAGGTAGTGAGTGAGAGGTTGGATTTCGTCAGGGGAGACGAACGGTCGTGCAGGAGGACGCTCTTGGGATGCGAGGGAAGCAGGGCCAGCGTGGTCGCCGTCGTTGAAGCTTTGACCGTGGGGTCTTAGCCTGGGTCAACTCGGGAGGATCGAGATGGCAGTCGGGTTGCTGCAGTGGTGTTACACAGCCTGGAGGACCAAGGGTCGCGCGGACGGAAGGAGCTAGGACGCCGAGCGTTCCCACCTCGTCCTGTGTCTACGGGGAGGGAGTGAAACGTGGAGATACTACGGTCTACCGGTCTACGTTCTACGTGAGAACGCGGACCAAGCGACGCGGGTCGCCGTGGATGTGGTGGCTGTGCGTAGGCCATACGCCCGCTTCTTGTGTGCTAGTGTGTCGCCAGAGGGTGGGACACCTCGTGCTTCCTCCAGGAGTTTCCGTTGGAGCTGTCGGAGTATTTGGTGGTGTTCTGGACGTTGAGGAGGACAGACGGTGCGCGGGGAAAAACCTCGGGTAAGGTGACGATTTTTTGTTGTTGTTGGTTCCTTGCCTTTCCAGTTGGGTCTGGGTTGGTATCGTCTGACTGCCGCGTTGGTAGCGGTCATGCCTTTAAGAGGCGAGGACATCAGTTGCCCAGGTCGTTAATGCTGTGGTAGCAGGGACGCCTTTAAGGGGGGATATGGCAGTGCCTATAGGGCTGGAGTAAAGCAGTTCTTTTCTAAATACATAATTATTTTCATATCAAAGGTACACATGTTGGGTATTAACCCTTACGCTGCTGAGGTTTCTTTGCATATCGTCATTGCTGCTTGCTGACCTATTTTCCCTAAATTTACTCCAAAAACGGTCACCGTCTTTGAAGCCCATTTTCATATTCTTCTTCCCCTCTGATCAAAAAGTGCAAAGAATAAAAGTTGTAGCTGAGAGAATTCTGTACACAGTGGTATGCAGCACTTGAATGAAATTTATCATAATACCTGCGTTTTATTCTCAAAATAAAATAAAACAACAACAACAACAAAACAGACCAATGAAATGCCTTTACACTAACTTTATTATCTAATCATAACCTCCAGCAATTATCAGGCTTGATTTCTGATAGGTTACCTAGTAAAAAGAAGGACAAAAAAGGCCTCAAATCCTTACATGCACCTCAAAAGTCACCACGTACTTGCTGTGATCATGGAGTAGGGGTGTGGTTGGGAGTGGGGAAGACGCTGATCACAGTGCCTAAAAACAATCACTCTAACCTTGTTGAAAGCAAACGATTCTCATGAGGAATTATAAGCATAACTATTTACTCATCCACAAAATGACACCAATGGAATATCTACATGTTACTACAGGTACAATGACATACTAATAAAAATGGCTGAAACTGGAAAATCACACACACGCACACACACACACACACACACACACACACACACAGCTTCTACCCAAGGCAACATGCAGTGTCCATAGCAGGTTGAAAACTATCTAGGAAATCAAGCAAAAATCTCTACAGCAGGTTTAAAATCTCCAATCTCGAAACCGTGAGTGAGGCGCGAGTTGGTCGACTGGATGGGCTGCGAAATATTGCGACGCATACCTGATTGTTTGTTCGGTCATTACATTAGTCCAAATACATCGTCATCGAAGAAGTAAGCGAAAATCTTGTTGGCATCGTCGCTCTCAGTGTGAACAAGTAGGCCAGACGTCTGACAGAAGGGAGGAAGCTAAGCATCTTCGGAAGCCTGCTGTCGGAAAGAGCGTGATGCGCTTCCTGATGCACGTCTTGAAGTTGATCTACTTGACGATGCTCGCTCCGATGCACGGTAACGGTTCGAACTTCGACATCTTCCCGCGATCGGAATCGCTGCAATTCTGCTTCTGCCTCGGCAACATCATCTAGATTGAAAGGCTCGAACTCTTCGTCTGAATCCTCGCCAAACAAAAGCTCTATTACACGCTCATCGATGTCTTCTGACAAAACTTGACGCAAAAAAAACATCAAACTTCGGAGCGAATTTACTCGAAAACTTTGTAGAGATCGCCCATACAAACTGCACATGCGCAGAAAGCTCGGGATGTCCGCTTTCCTGCTGTGGTATTTATAGATAGTTGATGTCATTTGCAAGGGAGATAACCGCGTTCAAACTAACCCACCCTCAGCGATCGAGTGCGGGCGGGATCTCCCGCCGTCCGCACACAGCGGTGAAACCAAGCTCGGCGGGAATTCCCGCCG
>JAWQFJ010014234.1:0-30661 GCA_034096865.1 Theodoxus fluviatilis | reverse complement strand
GAAGAAGAAGAAGAAGAAAGAAGAAAGAAGAAGAAGAAGAAGAAGAAGAAGAAGAAGAAGAAGAAGAAGAAAGAAGAAAGAAGAAGAAGAAGAAGAAGAAGAAGAAGAAGAAGAAGAAGAAGAAGAAGATGGAAGAATGAAGAAAGAAGAAATAAGAAAGAAGAATGAAGAAGAAGAAGAAGAGAGAAGGAGAAGAAGAGAAGAAGAAGAGAGAAGAGAGAAGGAGAAGAGAGGAGAAGAGAGAAGAAGAAGAAGAAGAAGAAGAAGAAGAAGGAGAAGAAGAAGAAGAAGAAGGAGAAGGAGAAGAAGGAGAAGGAGAAGGAGAAGAAGGAGAAGGAGAAGAAGAAGAAGAAGAAGAAGAAGAAGAAGAAGAAGAAGAAGAAGAAGAAGAAGAAGAAGAAGAAGAAGAAGAAGAAGAAGAAGAAGAAGGAGAAGAAGAAGAAGAAGGAGAAGGAGAAGAAGAAGAAGAAGAAGAAGAAGAAGAAGAAGAAGAAGAAGAAGAAGAAGAAGAAGAAGAAGAAGAAGAAGAAGAAGAAGAAGAAGAAGAAGAAGAAGAAGAAGAAGAAGAAGAAGAAGAAGAAGAAGAAGAAGAAGAAGAAGAAGAAGAAAAGACTGAATGAGCCACAACATGATCCGCAGCAGAAACAGCGCACTCCCACTCCACTGACGACAGTTCCAGCAACCTCTCAGCTGCGACACCAGAAGCCCGCCATGCCGATTCAGAGTTCGACACTGAGTACTGATCGTCTACTCCCAACTACGACGTCAACACCTGGCAGAGCTCACTCTTCCGACGTTCGACCTACACCAGCGAGACCATCCCGACAGCGACGTCGTCCTGCTTACCTGGATGACTATGACTGACATAAGCCACGATTAACCGACAAACATATGATGATAAGAGTGAACTGTGTCCGCAATTAGTGGAAAAAAATGTAAACTTTCATGAACCGGAAAGACATGTATATTTACGCAGACAAGCACACACACACACACACACACACACACACACACACACACACACACACACACACACACACACACACACACACACACACATTTGAAATCATTGTGAAATTTCATTTTTATTTATCAGCACTCCGAATCAAGCTTTGAAAATAATATTTGCAAACAAGAATTGCAGGAAATGAACTTATCCTTACATTTATCTGACAAATACCCGAACAGATTTTGAAACGAACACTTGTGAAAAATTGACAATTTACATGAATTAGGTCTCAACAGATACGCAGTACTATTTTTATTTAACTTTATTCCAGAGTAAAGTTTTTTCATTCAAGTTGGGAAGGGATGTAATGTCCAAAGCAAAAGAGAAGAACTGAGTTTGTACGTCATGTCATATTTGACGTCACTTGTACTTCGGTGATGGTCGAGTATAACAGTAAAGAAGAAAGCAAAATCAACACGAGCTGTTGATTGTCACAAGTTATGAAACACAAAGACACAAAAGCCGAGTGAAAAATTCGTTGATAAAACAACGGTAAAAAATTACACAGAGCAGCGGTATGACATGGAGACAGGTACACATATTCTTGAGTAGGAAGGCTAATGACACACTGAAATCGAATCCTAAAGCGGCGGCCAGCTTAACAAGAACAACAACAACGAAACCCCGGAATATACGATGTGAAGAACAGACGTGCGATGACTCTAGCAAAGCAGCCGCGAGCGCCAGCCTTCCAATGGTTAGTGCCATCTTATGATGAATCTCGTCCAGTCTCTCTCCCCGTTAATTGTCGCCTTGCCCCTCCGATCTCGAAAAACTCTTACAAATGCAACCGAAAGCAGAGAAGAAAACTGGTAAAGCAGCCTCGCTTCTTCCCACTTAATCACTTACCTCTGAGGCGTCAACTTGGGGACGAAGTGGAAACTTCAAAGAGGCCAGCGATCACTTGCACCACGGGTCCCATGCAAGTCGAGGACGATAGTAGGAAGATGGAGACTGCAACCAGTGTGTGCTGCTGCCATGACAACTGTGCTTTGAGAGTTGTGTCCCCATTTCCAGTGTTTCCTCCTAGTCGTCCTGATGGTCACCGATGCCAATGAAGTAGTGGGTAGCAACTCGCATGAATACCTTGTTCAAAGCCCATTTACACAGCGCTGCTGGACTGTGGGTCAGAGCCAAGTCCAGTGAGGAGGCAAAAAACATTTTCAGCGGGGATTAGGTACTCGATTTCTGCCTACATCATGATGAAGAGGCAATGACGTTTGAAATGAAATGCGCACTCGCAGTCGATAGCTGAACGCCAGAGAAGGAGCAGTCAGTCTTTCGTTCAGGACTGTTCGTACTGCAAGCTAACAGGAGTTATTCGAAAAAGTCATATCTGGACTATTTCGAAGGAATGCGCCGAATAATGCCAGATGTTTTCCTCTTCCGTGGTCTCCTGGTTGGCAAACTTTCTGGACCATTTCCAATGCCTGAGCCAAAGACGTCCCCATACAGATGGAGCTTCTGCAGACAGTTGGTGAGGATGTGCTCCTATTCATGCCTCTGCCAACGTATTACACGGGCGTTTGCATGAATCCTTGCCAACGAATACATGTGGTGCGTGATTCCTCGCATAAGCACTTATGCATAATAAACGCAGCAGATTCTAGTCCACATTGCTGTGTTTACACTCGTAACTGATATATCCGACCTGGTCAAATTGCGTTTTCGTCATAGCCAGAGTGCAACATTGTATAGCCTGAAGAGCTCGATAACTCCCCTCCCCTATTATTACATTTTGGAACCCCTGGCCGCCGGGCTTTCGGGGCCTACACCAAGAGGTCAGCAAGATGTGGTCCCAAGCAGCCAAAAAGGCTACTAGGAGCATTGATACACCATCCCCGTTTTTGGTATACATTTCCTTTTTCGGTACATCATCTCCTTTTTCGGTACACCATCGCCTTTTTCACCAACACAAGTCATTTCGCGATAGGCCTTTTCACAATTCACGCAACAATTTACCATTAAGTGTTGGGTTTACATGGATAGTTCCAGTGCATTCTTACATTCAGTTCCTATCATCATTGTTTATTATGCAGTTCAAAGGGAAAGACGGACAGCTAGGGGCCGGGGATGATAGAGGCAAGCTATAGATTTCTGCTGTTGGTTGTCTGGAAGTGTTAAACACAAGTTTATTTCCACCAACAATCCTAGTCTGAATTCAAGCACAAATGTCCATCAAATAAATCTCAAACAAAATGAATGTACAAACACCATGCACATTGTAGCACCATCATATTTATTCCATAGAAAAAACGGATATTCAAGTGACAATGTCCACCAAATAAACATTTTTCTTTTGCACTTAACAGTTGGGCACAAGACACTGTTGCTCATCATAGACATCAAATATCTTCCAAGATCAAAGTCTTGTAACTCACATGTTCACTGTGACTGCGATCTGAACAAAGCACTTACTACTAGATCCAAGAGTCATGTCATATTCTTGCGTGGGAAGCATCCTTCAAAGAGGAAACTTATCAGGGAAATAAAACCATACAGCATAACATCTTATGCAAGCCAAAACAAAACAAAAAGTGTTTTTTTCTTAAAACATATTCCCTGCATAGCAAAGATGCGGTTCTTCCTCATTTTGCCTGATTTCATGTGTTTGCAGGTGCCCAGACTAACTTAATCATCAGTACTCCTTACATGCACTACGGTCCCAACTTCACTACAATGGAGGAAGCTGTGCACAGCTGTGTAAACCATTCTTTGATGCTGGAACTTGCTTCCAAGCATGGCATAGACTGGCATAATGTGTTTTCAAAGCTTCATTAGATCATTACAAGGACACAGTTTGCAGGTTATGGCAGTTGGGTAGGTAACATAAGCTGAAAGACAGACTTGCCACCACATCACAATAGGCATTTCGCATGGAAAACAGCACATCACTGGAACAATGTATAACTATGGTATCTCAATAAAAACGTTTAGGCTTATGTTACAACAGAGCTCTTTTAAACATGGAGCAGTGAGAGAAAGTGCCGTTGTTCACAATTGCCTGTATCACTGGCAGTGTCTGAAGGGCCAGGAGAGTATACTCGAAGGCCTGGTGCTTCTGTGTTAGACCGAGAATACTGCATCTTTTAATACCATGCGATCTCCACAAGACATCCTGCCTGAGCTTGGGACAGCGGCAAGGGCAATACACTGCTGAGCCTCATAAATAATGTGTTCAAAAATATGCATCTCGGCCACCGTCTTGGCAGAGAAAGGAGGTAGATCGGACCATCAAATCATTCCAAAATGAATCTTGCACTTCAGGTGTAAAAAGATGAGGGATGAATGACAATGAAATCTTCCATGCAGTCCCAGACACAACACACATTTGTGCAACATAGTTCAGGATTTCTCGCATATTCAGGAGGGCAAACTTTGGCATACATCTGCTTTTGAATTTAAAGGATAAAACTGCAAAGATAAATGAAGAGAAGTCAATGCTATGTGTATTGCTCTTTCTGAAAGAAATGCCTGATCTCAGTCAGCTCTAGTGTAACACAGAGAGCTGCTTAAAGAGTATATAATGAATCTATTATCTTGCATTCACTCAGAAAAGAAAATCTGAATAGGTCACTTTAAGATTTTCTCCAACATGGAAGATTTTCTGTGTAACACATTCTGGCACCAAAGATATATTGACTGCACAAATAATACTATTCCACATCAGGAAAGGAAACTACATAATACACTAGAGAGACATGTAGTGACTGACATAACTCCCTGATTACTACATGTACAGCATCTTGAACTATGCATGCCACTGAATTAATAGTGCACTCCTCCAGATCTGTTGGTGAGCATTTCTTCAGCAAAATGTACGTGCCCATAATATCATAGTTTCCCATGTATGCCCCACAATAGAGCATGAGGAAGCATGGAGTTGAGAGCATTTTATCCGTGTTCCAGAGCAGAGAAGAGCTTTTCCAAATCACTTTGAAGTACATGTATTGCCTGGATATGGCCTACATGTTGATATTGGTGCTACAGGCAAAACAAACACATCAGCACAATTACATGCACATACACATATCAATGTGCACGTCAGTTCTCATATTACTATCATGTTGTCTTACATAAATCCATACTATGTAGACCCAACTTACATTTCCCTCTGATAAACAACAGTCCATTCACTTTTCAAACAGCACAAACAATTGCTCTCTACCCATTATTTACTTGGTCCCTTTGAGGGAATTTCCTCAAAGCAATAAAAACTGCTTTTGATGTGTTTAGTGCTCAGCAATTGATCAAAGCCAATGCATTAAATTTGACTGTGGGCACTTGCTGCAGACTTACTGGAGGTAGAGAGTCAAGATCAAAATGCAAAACGCAGACGGAAAAACAGTGGCAGATGTCAGCAGATGGCAGGGAACACTGACATTACCTCGCCGCATGTTTCTGGCACCTGCAGCAGGGCTTGCCAATCAAAAAGAGCTCACAATTTACAGCCAGCTTTGCAACTTATGACATCATGTCCATCATCTCCATGGATTGTTGGATGCCAACAATAAGTGCACATCTCTTACATCAACATAAATACCTTTGAATATCTTCTTTGTGTGAAACAAACACTTCACTGAAACCTTATCAAACAACCATGTCATCAAAGCAAAATCTGTTACCATGCATGTTAAATACATGTACATGTATATAAAAACTTGGGATTATTTGCACATGTTCCACAGCAATAATCCCCCACGAGGGACTAAGAAATTGACAATGGCTAGCCCGTATCCAGAACGGCAAGTTATTTTAACCCTGATTTATTTCTAAACTCAGACGATTCCAACTGTCTGTTCTGCTCTCCCTTGGCTGGAAACCAGTATATATAGCAAAGCGCAACCTAGGATCCTCTGACGAGCGTACCTTATCTAACCGATCAAGATAACCCGGGGTTAGGGGATAAATCGAGTGTTAAAAAGATAAATCGCCGTTCTGGATACGGGCCCAGGACAGTTAAGACATACGGCAGAACATACAATGCATAAAAAGCTGATATTTATGTTTAGACATCTACACTAGGTGAACTGCAAAGCTGAAAATCTGCTTCAACTGCGGGAAAACATTTCAGCGATATCCAAAAGTATCAATATTTGTTCTTCGTTTCATTTCCCCCCCACACCAGGCTATATTCAGTATTCAGTGAATATATCAGAATGAGCACCTATATTTTCTCATGACAAGGAATTCCAAATCCTTCAATTATTTTTACTTTAATCTTTTTTCATAAAGATAGCTTGTGAAATCTATGCATAGATCAGGAAGAATTACATCTACTAATTCAAAACAACATTGACTGTAAGATTTCCATTGAAATATGTGAAATGCAAAACCAAAAAGGCAACATTTCTTCATAATATCAATGGTTATGATGTACATACAACAAACTAATGGAAAATCTGCCAACTTGCACAAAACACAACAGAAAAAAGTCGCCATTTCATTTTATTAAAATCACATCATCTTCATTGGTTGAAGAATTACAATGTCATATCATCCATGTAAATTTTTCAGATGTTGACAAAATGTGATTAACCAACAGTTTCAGCTTTTTTACCATTAATTATTAAACAGATACATAGATGTATAATCACTTGGAAGTTATAAATAAATAACTTCAGAATAATCTTTATAAACACTGCATCACCTGGAGTATCTATGAAAAGAAATTTCAAGTGTTGTAAATTATATAAATACATACATGTAGTTCAAAATATTCATTTTTTTCACACACACTCCGGTATGCATGCATGCAATACACACACATACTCAAAAAGTCAAGTGTTTGCGCTGAAAGAGACAACACAAATAATGATGACAATGGAAAATTCTACATGATGAAAGATTCAGTTGCACGCACGCAGGATGAACGAGAATTTTACAGCAAATAAGATACAAAATCAAAGTCCTTTTTAAATCTGTGGAGGTGAAACATTACATATAAAAATAACATTAAAAATGTAACACATACAGAAAAAGAATATCACATAATTATGTCATGTGGAGCTGCTAGAAAAATTATTCATAATCAGACATGCATGAGGTCATCTCAGGGAGGGAGTTTGTTTGGCAACACTGCCACTGCCATTTTGGATTGTAGCGCTTCTTCTGTCATAGTCATAGTGTTAGAGCAGAGCACTGGTACCCACACACCTTCTCAGCACTGCTGAAAGCAGATGAGAAAGTCCACCTTGGTTCATGGAACACCAGCATGAGGACTTGCTTACTGTGCTGTTGCCTGCACTGGAAGTTGCCTGTAAAGTTTGTCCAAGATCCCCCACCCCCCACCCCCACCCCCAAAAATCCATTGTCTGCAGTAGCTTGCATTTTTACATAGAAATCCAGAATAGACTTCTGCAGGGGGGCCACACAAGTGGACTTGTCCGAGGAGAGGGGTGCTGGAAAGACAGCTAAGTTGACATAAACCGCAAACTGACAGCTCACAGCACTTGATTGGCTGCATTTTGACGAGGGCATTTTCAAGCATAAACATCCATGTCAAAACGCAGCCTGTCAGATTCTGTGGCACGTCAGCTCGTTTGTTGCAACATTTTCACTGTCTTTCCTGCACCCCTCTCCTCGGACAAGTCCACTTGTGTGGCCCACCGAAATCCAGTGCTGAATTACAACATTCAAATCACACTGTAATTTATACTTATGAGAGGTCACAGAAACCAATGACCTAACACAATGTTTTCTGTTGGTCAGGATCACCTCTATTGACAGTTTTCATTAAATGCTACCCAAAACTGCCAATGCTGCCCTTGCCAACAAACAGTTTTTCAAAAGCAGATGTCAGCCAGTGTGACTCAGAGCTGCATTTTAGACAGTCAAAATAAACATGGCTGAGAAAATATTTGTTAGTTTTCTAAGGTGTAAAACAAGGGACTGCCATGGCACTAAAGCAAAATTCTAAAACACTGTGAGGTTCTGATTGCCGCGTATATTTCAAAACAAATACCAAACATTAAAAGGTAAAACAGCACAAATTTTTGGCTAAAAAGCCTTCATCAGGCGCACAAATAAAACTTACAGGAGGGCGGGCAAAAGTGGAATGGAGGCGAGTCTGTAAGAGGGCTTAGTATAGATAAAAACAACTCACAGAATAAAACGAGGGCTGGCGTGTGGCTTGCATCATAAAAAGTGTTCAATAACAGTTAAAATTAAAGGGACTTCAACCCCAGTGTCTAAACACCAGAAAAACGTGTCAACAAAGAATGTGGGTGGAGAGTTTGAAGAGTTGTAGACTGGACAACATTCCCAGTTCCGAGTTGGATGGCTGTAATTACAGTTGTCAGTAACCAAAGCAAATGCAATGCCACACATGGCATCACCATTTAGCTCCATTCAGCACAGCCCCCTGTAGGTGGGGGTGAGAATAGACCCACTGCATCTCCCTACACGATTCGTAAGAGGCAAGCAAAATGGGACATCGTGACATGAAGTGCCCTTATTTGGAACTATTCTAGTGATGTTCATGCATAATGGCCTTACATAGCCTACAAAGGCTGATAGGCCATAAAACTCCATCCATCCATCCGTTCAGCACAACTCAAGATAAACAAAAACCACATTCAGAAACCTCTTGCTTTACATATGCTGAAAGCCACACCATGCAGAGACCTGAGACTAAAATCTATGCAACTATTAATTGCCTGATGCTCAAAGATCCATTGGGATATACACACATAATATTCAAACCACAATGATCTGCAAGGTCTGTCATTCCATTGGATGATGCATGGGGAACTCAGCACACTTTTGTCACTCTTGCCACAGCACCCACGAACAGACACTTGAAATTTCATCCATGTATTCCACAGCTCTCTGTGGCCTCAGCATTCCCTGCCAGTGACACAAAACATGCTTCATCCAATACAATTCACAATGAACCTGCCTCTGACGGGTTGTGGTCATTGCAAGGTAGACAACCAGTTGCAAGTATGCTCAACGATCCATGCAACACAGTGCCATGGCCGCCCAACACAAGGCAAAACACACTGCTTTCGTCAAAGTTCGAACTAAGTCTCGTCATAGACCGACTTGCTTCTGCTGCTCCACAAAACCATTCAAGGGAGATAACTCGCAGAAACAAAATCCAAGTTGAGGTGTAACTTACTATTCTTCATTAATAATTATAAGTGTCATACAGAAATAACTGCAATGATTGATTTTATCCTCTACTTGAGTATAACATAAGCATGAGACAAAGCTTCATGTTGAGCCACGCAATGACAGCTCAAGAAACTGACCATCATGTCGACACATGTTCTAGATTGCAATCACAGCTTGCACCTGCCTCTGCCGTAGTAACCACATTTTCTTATTAACATTTCCAGATTTACAGTACCTTAACTAAATGAAGACACAAAACCTCATACTAGGAGTTGTGTCTGCCAGAGTGGCAGGCATTTCATGAAGTCACTGCTGCATGAGGTGAACCTGGTCAGATAGAGAGGCAGGCCTTACATTCTTCTGTCCATCACTCCAGCTAGGAATGTCATTGTACAAACATCAGAACACCATTCATCTTGAACTACTTGACGCACCCCTCTCATAAGCTGCAGACTCTAGCTTCTGGAAGCTACATCAGCAATTCAGCTAGGAGGAGGCCACAAACAGCCACAGCCCTATCACACCAACATCATTAGCATCCATCTCTCAACTTCTTCTCAATGGATCTGTACCCATGAGCTGTCAGCTCAGCAAACACGGCTAAGCAGCATTGGTAGTCATGGTACCTACAGGCCCACTATTGCAGCAGACAGATGAAGTGGTCTTGGAGGTGCCTCATAAGGTTCTTTTGCCAGCATGTGTGGCCCTAGTGGTTTCCATAAGTGTGTCCTCTCCACACTTCAGACCTCTGTGAAGCTCCTCCCTTCACTGGCAGTGGTCATGGTCAATCTCCTCTCAGCATACACAGTGCTACTGCAGGACTAGCAGCTTTCTAACATCATCATATACCATCTTGCAGCACCGAAACAGCCCATTTTGATAGCTGAGGCATTACTTGTAAGCACATACCATGTTGCTCCAAGAATTACTTATTCCTGTAGACTCCCGGGGGAGCACTCTGTTCTGGGCTGTTCTCCTGAGCTGGGTCCACGTCATTCCAGTGTCTTTCACTTCGCTCTTGACAGATCTTCTCCACGACTGTTTGGGCCGTCCCACTTTTCTTTTTCTGTGTGGGTTCCAGTGAAGTGCTTGCCTCGTGACGTCGGCTGGTTTGCGCAGTGTGACCTATCCACCCCCATTTCCTTTTCTTGATGTCCTGACTGATGGGGTTCTGGTTGGTTTTCTTCCATAGGTCTGTGTTGGAGATCTTCTCAGGCCACCTGATGTTGAGGATGCGGCGCAAGCACTTGTTGACAAAAGTCTGTACCTTGTTGGTGATGGTGTTGGTTACCCGCCATGTTTCAGACCCATAGAGGAGGAGTTCTTTCACATTAGTGTTGAAAATGCGAACTTTGCTGTGCTGGGATAAGGCCTTGGAGTTCCAGATGGGACGCAGGGTGTTGAACGCTACCCTTGCCTTGTTAATCCTGCTCTTAACGTCGTCGTCTGCGCCGCCATCAATGTTGACCATGGTTCCTAAGTAGACAAAGTGGTCAGTTTCCACTAGGTCTTCTCCCTGTAGCTGTAGTGGCTGATGTAGTCGGTTGTTCATACGCATGACCTGTCTTCTTGGTGTTGATTTTCAAGCCGGTCTTTCCTGCCTCCTCTGCTAGTCGGGTTAGCTTGGACTGTGCATGCTGCTGTTTGTGGGACAGGAGGCCGACGTCGTCTGCAAAATCCAGGTCCTCTAGGTGTTTGGTGAAGGTCCACTGGATGCCAGTGCTGCTGCCCTCTGTGGTTCTTCTCATGATCCAGTCTATGACGATCAGGAAAATTGTCAGCGAGAGCATACAACCCTGTCTCACTCCATTACCTGCTGAACTCCATACTCCACCACTGAACATCCAGCACACGCCCGACCATGCCACCGACTCAGTCCAGCCAGTCAAAAACAATAGGGCAAGACAAAAATCCCATACTGACATGTTACTTTACCACTTGGCTTCCAAAAACATACCATAACTGATTCAAAGAAAAACTGAGTGAAATTCACTGTGGAGAATGTTTATTTTATTATTAAAAGGTAAATAATTTGCACATTAATATTCTTTGGTGGTTTTCTTTCAAGAAATTAACCTTGCCGAAACATTTATAGAAATTCTCAAGACAGCTAACTATAAACCCGATAATATATTTTTTTTAAAGTGATCAGTTCACATCTGGGGAAAAACTCCTTCTAAGAAAACCGACTGTAAATAAGTAAGAAATTTGTAAACAAGAAATTATAAAAATGCCACAACATTCTGTTTAAGTATTTACAAATAACTTAAAGTTAAAAGCTTGCAAAAAGTATTTTCCCAAATCAACTTTTCAATCAACACTTTATCATTAAAAATTTTTTTTAATGACATATGGATCTTCAAAAAGTTGCTCCACAGCAGAAAAGGCAAATGAAGAATCCACTATTTTCAAAAGTCAGCATGTAAAATTATCATATATCACAGCATGAGGTCAACTTCACACAAAAACAAGGCCTGATTTCTTGTTCAGAATGCATAGAAATAGTACACCATTCATGAAATATGCTCATTCACAGGGACCACAGGCAAATTGACTAGACATATTCACAAGGGACAACTTTACCAAAAACCACCATCAAATGTTTCCTTCATGAAAAAACTTTGCTTGCATGAGTTGGTGGTAACTATAATAGCACTGCGGTGCCACTACAAAAGTTCATGATATCAAATAATCTCATATGAAATGGCACATTGCTGACTGAACTAGATGAACTCCTGCACTGTGGAAGCAAAGGACGAGGCAACAGGGGCTGCCAGGCAATGGCTGGGCACTCTTGAATAGGAAAACCAGATGTGGCAAATCTCATGGCACCAGCATAGGGTTTGGAGTCTGTAGAGCATAATGGCACTGCCATCATCACATATGCACCACCGAGGAAGGACTAGATGCGGGGTACATGCAGAACAAGGCAAGCTGTAGAAGGCCCAGGAAAAACCCCACCAGATTTGGCAGCTGCAACATAGATAAGATCCCAGTCATGTCAAACTCATACAAACAAGACAATGAGTTATACAGCCTGAATAATTACTGCATCTTTCACAAGGAAATTAAAGCAAGTACAAGCTTTCAACTTCTAAAGCAACTTTCATGATGTATTATGTATGTATGTATGTATGTATGTATGAGTGGGTTCTTGTAATGCGCAAAACTTCATGCCTATGGGCATGCTCAATGCGCACACAGAAAAAAGTCAGCCATTAAAGAGATATGTTTTAAGTCCCTTCTTAAAATGAGAGAGTTTGGAGGACTTCTGAGCAGTTCAGGAATGTTGTTCCAATAGCTGGGTCCCACAAAACTGAAAGATTGGCGGCCATAGTTACCAAGCCGTCGGTGTGGGACACAAAGAAGTTTTTGAGTGCATGATCTTAAATTTCTATTTGGTTTATATTCCTCAAGCAGCGCTCGCAGGTAGAGTGGAGCTGCACCTGAGACGCAGTTGAACACAGTGCAAAGAACTTTGTGTTCAATGCTACGATGCACCAGGAGCCAATGAAGGCTTCTTAGACTTGGCGACACTTCAATCATTCTTGAAGGGCCCGCAACAATTCTAGCAAGGATGTTTTGAAGACACTGCAGACGCTGAAGTTGTTCTTGCATGGCTCTTGCCAGCAAGCTGTTACAGTAATCCAGGAGGGACAGGACTAGCGTTATTATAAGTGTCGAAGCAGCATTCTTGGTGAGATTCTTAAATGTGGGATTTTGGTGTGTGTTTCGCCAATGCTGAAAATTGTAAGTCAATATGGCCAGCATGGAAAGCTGCACTTGAATAGACATCTTCAATAAATGTGAGGTGGTCTGGGATATTATTTGGAGATACAGGCCAAAGTAGATGCAATGGGTCTCCCTGGTAAACAAATTCCTTCTTCACATTTTTATGCGACTTGACATACTCTGTACTACTTTAAAGTAAAAATGCTGTATATGAAGTTGAACCACATGTTTCCACTGTTTTCCAAATCTCTCATGTCTGCTTGCTGTAAACAATGTCATCAATCTGGCCTTTCATCAAGGTTTTGACATTGCAGATGATTTTACCTCATCACAACTCTGAAACCGTGTAACAATGTGTATCATTAGAAAGTTTTTTTCTTGAAAATATCCTTGAATATTGTATCAAAAAATCCCTAATCTAGCACTTATCCTTTAAAACTATCACTGGTTCATTTATCAGATCTCTTTAAGTTCAAGTAAAATTCTCTCCCTCTAATTGGTCACTGGAGAAGTTTCTCCTATGTGTTCCGCAAAGAAACTTGAAGATACATCGCTGTAGATCCTTTTCTTTTATCAGCCCTAGATTCTGGAATGCAATTCTGGAAGGACCGAAAATATCAGACAGTCTTGCTAGTTTTAAGGAGGGGTTGAAAACCTACCTCTTCCAGTTTTAACTGTTGGCGCCTTGAACATGCCTCATGAAAAAAGGCGTGTTGCAAGAGCGAACAGATACATAATTGCAAGCACTGCCCCATTGCATCATAACTCTGACTTGCTCGTCATTCTATCTGCAAACAGATCTATGCCTGGCATACTGTCACACTTCACACACTGGCATCAAAGGCATCTGTTCACTGGGCCCTTCACAAGCAGCCACTGCATCACACCCCCACACTTGTTGATTCATGTGTACAGGACACAGTCTTAACTGCTTTTGAAAACAGAACAGATGTCTATGAAAAATGAGAGCTAAATATCAGGGTGCTCCAAAAATCACTCCAAACAGCATCCAGCTTGCATATTTTTCTCTCTCTCTCATTTGCAGGAATATAGTACCATTTAACCCATTATGACCGGATGCTATGTGCGCCTTACATCTCCCTTTCAGACCGGATGCTACGCAAATGTCGCATTTGACAGTGGTGTACTTCGTGTTTCTAGGAAGTGTAGAAGAGAAAAAAATGTTTTTAATGAGTGTTGTCGATTTTGTGTTTTTCCCTGAAAAAACCTCAGGTTTTAGGAAGCGGTTTTCAACACACGCTGTAGGTCATAATGGGTTAAATCAAAGGAACATTTTAAATGAGAGAAAAAAAAGGATAACACATTATGGCATGAAAAAAAGCATGCTAAAAGCATAAAAGCTCAATGACCCATTCAGAGAAGATCCAAGGTATTTGTAAAATATTTGGAAAAAGGAGATTGATTAAAAAAACAAAACAACAATGCTCATACATACCCTTTCTATCAGTAACATGGTTTAATACCTTAGGATTATAGTTTGTAATGGAAAAACTATAATCCTGAGTCATAGTACCAAGTTAAAAACATACTGTTCTGCAATTCATACAACTAGTCAATCATTTTTTCACACATATGACAATGTTCTAGTCATATGCCCCTGAGAAAGTGATGGTAATGCCATGAAAATAGTTTGAATTTTCTTCCCTTGTATCAGTTCATAAAATACAAATACGATACACTCGATATATTCTCTCAACATTCTTTGAACATGTCAAGTCAATCCAAAAGAAGTTAAGGTTACTTCTATTGATATAAAGTGACAACTATGATTGCAACTGTCCAACACACAAAGGAACAAGATTTCACAATCTAACAAGAGTTGTCTCCCTTCCCCTGACAGCCACATCTGCCCGTTCCAAGCTTTACATGAATTCTTCTCACAAGTCATTGCCAGTCTGATGTCAGCAACCATTCCCTTTGAAGACAAAATCTACCCCTTTCATGAAGAATATCTATATATTAGCAAGTTTCACAATTTACCAGTTTTTATTAATCTAACCTGACATTAATGCAAGGAACTGGCAATCATGTATCTCCATCAAGTATTTAAAAAAAGTTTCTCCTGCATTGAAGGGCACCAAACTCATCATGCAGAATCAGTGCAGACACTGGAGTAAAAGCTCATAGTAAAACCTTCAAGCAACACCAGACACACTTGCTGTGTGTGGCATTGATCGCTACAACACACGTCTCCTTCCCTACATCTGCCGCTGGTGCTACAGTTGTGAAGAGCAAGAAACACTGAAACAGTTCCCACTCTACATACAGAACTGCGATGGGTGCATCCAAAACTCCGAGTCCATCTCACACTGGACGTACAGTCCAGTTCCCACACAAGCACGACGTCCATACAGAGCATGCTCCTGATCCAAACACCTTGCAGACTTCTGGATGAAGTACCTTGGTCACCTCAAGAGCGGCCACAAGGGCTAGCTTGATGAGCATGAAAAACTGATATTTGAGGGAATTTCATGTTATCACTACAATCATACTACCAACACAGAAGGCAGCATATGACATTTTCTTTTTAAATTGAAAAAAAAAGCTACTTGGTGGTCCTGTCAGTTTGTGAAGACAACCACACACACACAAAAAATTATAATGTGTTCTTTAACTGAATTTTTATCTCCATTAACTGAAGCATTCCCAGAAAATGTCTATGAGTAGATGAGCAGAGCAGAAATGGAGGCTAACGTTTCATCCTGTGTCCTGGTCACATCTGACTGCCATGAAAAACAAGACTTGCAGACATTTCAGACGTCAAGGTTTTTCATATCCAGCCATCCACATAAGAATCAAGGTGGCAAATCAGCACCACTAGCAACCTGACTAAGTGTTCACAGACACATGCTGAAATGAATTCAATAACTGTTTAGAAGTCAAAAGCATAAACTTATGTCTAAAGTTAATGGCATGTCTTTGCAAGTTCAAAAGGTTCTTCAAATGTTAAATTGCACAATACTTACCGACACAAAATGATCATCAATAAGTACACCATAGAGAATCCACTCTATAGATGCCACGAAATTTGCCACACAAATTGGGAAAGACATGGAGTTGCATGTCTTGGTGCGCAGCACATCAGCCTGCGGAAGCAGCAAAGCAGTGGGTCACACATGTGACAGGCCAGGGAGGCTGAGGCACTCCCCTTGAGGAGATAACAAGACCTGACTGCTCTATCTTTCACCATGGACATACAGTACATGTACAGCGACTGATCTTGAAGTACTGTGAGCACACTGAGTAGAGTTTCTCCAGGGATTGAGGTCAATATACTCCATACGAAGGTCAAAACTAAAAGTATATCAAATACATGTACTTTCACTTCTCATTTTAAAAAATCCATGAGAACCTAGAATATCAAGCACCTCATGAAAACGTACTGCATTTGAGCACTAGACACTACAAAAAGTATAAAGCCAGGGTAAGACAAATGTCATGCATTCAAACGAACATGTCAAGGGCAGGATGGATTGACATACAAAAACCATCAACTGGAAATGAGGGGTGACTATCACACTGTTCCCTCACTGACCAGTCTTTATACAGACAGGGCACACAGGCAAGTCAAAGCAGCCCTCCACCCCTTCTGTTCTCCCTTGCAAACAGCTCTCTTTTTATCAGCATGCAGAAACCGACCGTCAGACCAACCGACCAACGGACACGAACAGACACAGAGAGACACAGAGAGACACAGACAGACACAAACAATGACAGACATACAGACACAGTGACAGACACAAAGACAGACATAGACACAATGACAGACACAGGGGGGACAAACACACAAAATAATGTCATTGCTCCACAAAAAAGGAAATTCTTTGCATACTTTCAGAATATCAACACTTACAGAATAACAAAATCACACGGTATGTAAGTTTACAGCAAACATGACATCTACACACCTAGAGAAGAAAAACACCCAGGTGAGAGTGGCATCAGTCACTTGTTTTGCCTATCAGAGCCATCACTTCCTCACTTACTTTGCTGAACATCAAGGTGTCATGTCTCCTCTATAGTCAGGAATGACTGCCACGGTGCAGCAAAAGCTACATGGGGGCTAGATGTTCACATTTCTCTCCGACTGCTACGTGTACATGTATGCAGTCATCTTTCTTGAGGGTTGGATATGGCATTTAGCAACCAGTTTGTTGCTCCATCTTGCAAGGTGGTCTGAATGCTCAAGAGCATCTAATGATCTTGTCCTGTCCTGTTTCCCTCAGTAGCCTCTTGGCTACTTGGGGCCCACCTGGCTGAGCTACTGAGCTGGCCCTGAAAGCCCAGCAGTTATGGGTTGCAGCTGATGTGTGGGTTATTGAGCAGCTGCTGCTGTATGTTACACTAGAAAACAAAATAATTTCCCCTTCCCTACCCCTCCCCCAAAACTTTAAAGCAACAAATGGTTTACCAAATGCATGATTCTTGAATATGATAATCATTTCTAATGTCCTCCATTTTTCAGTCAACCTAGAATGTTTTTCCAAACTATTTACCAGTTTACAAAATATATAAAAAATTTCCTACACACATGTACTTGCACACATGCATGCATCAGCGCAAGCTACCACTAAGTGCAATTCAAGTTTTCACAGAAAATTGGAAATGCAGTGATAGAATGTTAATAGGGAATTCATCAAGCAGTTCTGGAAGAAAAAATTAGATGTGGTATTACAGGGAAAATCGAGAAAATCTTTTAGAAGGGGAAAATGTGATAACATTTAAAAAGGCAGACAGAAGACTGGTGGGAGCTTCACTGTAGCTGCCAAAGACAAGCCCACCCAAGACACTAGCATCTACACTACAACATCACATGGAACAGCAGCCAGAGAAACTACTGAAGAATGAAGAATGGCAAATTCATTCAGAATGATTACTGATGTGTCTTAGTTGGGAGCATAGAGCCATAACAGCATCAAAGGTTACCTCATGGCAAGAACAAGTGTACACTACCAAGCTGATCCATTATAGTCATGTCCATGTCAAATACATACTCAGGAAGAACAACATTTTCCTGATGACACTTATCAACACATCGAGGAATCAGCTGAAAAATGTTTACAACAACACCTAGCTAGATGAACACATGGGGGAGCAAGGATTAGTCTCAAGGCTATGTAAGGCCATCAACTACCCAATTCACTGGTGTTGCTGAAATCTGAAAAATTCAAGTATCTGTGTACTTGTCTCTTAAGATCAGCATAGAAAGATGCACAGAGTTTATTTGTACTCCTGATACCTATGGGGAAAGTCACACACACACACACACACACACACACACACACACACACACACACACACACACACACACACACACACACACAAAACATTCAGCACAATTCATTTGAAGATTATCACATGATCTTTCTAACACTGCAATCTCATTAATTTCACAACAAAATCTGAGAACATATGCAGCCTAGGATCATCAAGGTCATCTAGGTGCCACTTCTGTGGCTCTTTGTTATCATTCATGATTATCATTCATGATTATCATTCATGACGTCTGCATATAGTAAAAGTTAGTGTCTCCGCGTGAAGTGTCTCCGCGTGAAGTGTCTCCGCGTGAAGTGTCTCCGCGTGAAGTGTCTCGCGTGAAGTGCCTCACGTAAAGTTACCCAAACTGTCAACCTAGTTCCAACTATTCCAAGAAGAGCATGCTCCCAATTGTATAAAACTGTCTTGTCATTTACACCAGCTTTATGACAGAATCTAAGAAGAAATACCAAAGCCAAAGATCTCAAACTTCTTGGCATCTACTGGGCTGCTGTCATGATTAGCATACAGTGAAACTCCCTGTTGAATACCTGAACAGCCCCCACCCTACTCCCACCCCCAAGCCAATGCTTGCATTCTACTTAAGAATCCCAAGAAATGTTTTGCTGGAGTAGCTCAAGTTTCACTATATAAAGTATATTTCTATTGTGCGTGGCAATTTGTGGTGCTCATTCACTGAATGTGTCCAATTCGTGATGACAACAATGTGTAAGCTTTAGTTTTAACAAAAAGGTGAACTTATGATAGAGCATTCGCCAGGGTTATCATTTCGGTACAGAAAACTAATCTGATTTGTTCAGTCATAACAACTCCATTAAAAATAACACACTGGAAAAGATATATGCTCATTCTACAAGTTGAGCGAGTCATCTCAACATCTGTAAAACTCCAGCATCATTTACAAAATGTCAGGTTTGAAATGGTAGGTTTTCAATGTGCTGAACTATAGACCACGACAAATCATGTAGACACATTTATTACTGTAGGCAGTGACAAGAGACAGAGACAGAGAGAGAGAGAGAGAGAGAGAGAGAGAGAGAGAGAGAGAGAGAGAGAGTGAGAGAGAGGAGAGAGAGAGAGGAGAGAGAGAGAGAGAGAAACACAGCTGATTTGATACAACAAATACATCAAACTCTACTTATTGAAAAATTTAGTTCACAAATCAGCCATACTTCAGAGAGCTTTCAGCAAAAATTGTGCCATTTCTTACAGATTTAAAAACCTATACCTGGGTCTAACATTGTTAAAAACATGATGGGTCAGGAAAAAGAATACCACACTTCTAATTTCTCCTTCTTCCCCTCCCCCCTTATCCTTTCCCCTTATCCCTCATATGCCCATCTACATCCATTCCCACTATTTTTGGTCTGTTGGAAATGTTGAAATAAGCAAGTGCTGAAATTGTGAAGTGAAAGTGAATTTTTTGAATCCTTGTTGTCCTTGTAATTTGGACCAAATAAAGTTTCACTCAAGCCTTAAAAAATTGAATTAATTCAAAAGTTTGGCCAAGAGCTGAAAAAGAATCCCAAAGACAAATGAGAATGCCACACAGTGCTGTCAGACATATTAGGTATAGGGGTTTGCCATTTGCTAGCAAACACAACAAAGCTCTTAGCATGAAAAGTCACAGAGTGCTGTCTGCATACACTACAGCATGCAGCTGTAAGCCCACAGCATAGAACAGATGTGTAGAAACAGTAAAGAGCACAGCATACACACTACAACTCAGTGCAACTAATTATAACTCAGAGATCAGAGAGAGTGCTCAGCACTGTGCTGTCAAATACCTACCAAGGTGACAAGGCCTGCTGCATAACCCAGCCCTGTTAAAGAGTCATATCAGCACAGATCCTTACAACACAGTACATACTGAGATGACAGCATACAGTCAAGCACAATGCTCTCAGCACTAAGCATAACGATGCAGTCAACTATTTAGAGGTCAGGAATGCTGAAAGCCACAGTGCTCCTAAACATTTCCAATGCAGAATAAAGGTGCTGCAAGTCCCAACCTTGTCAAGAACAAAACAGCACAACACTCTAGGGCGAGTAGAATTCTGACAGTAAATAGCATTGCACAATGTCTGTCAAATACCCACCATGCAAACTACAAGTGCTCTCTAGCACAGCCATGACACTGAAGTACAGCAGGGTGCCACTGAGTATTTACCATTTGGACACAAAGCACAGCACAGATAGCGACAGCACTGTCACCATGCACCATGGAAGCCAGATCAGTTTCACAACTGAGCAGTCAGCAGAGGACACAGTGCAGTCAGCTGACAATACAGTCAGCTGACAATACATCACAGTTGGCAGAGGACACAGTGCAGTCAGCTGACAATACATCACAGTTGGCAGAGGACACAGTGCAGTCAGCTGACAATACATCACAGTTGGCAGAGGACACAGTGCAGTCAGCTGACAATACAGTCAGCTGACAATACATCACAGTTGGCAGAGGACACAATACAGTCAGCTGACAATACATCACAGTTGGCAGAGGACACAGTGCAGTCAGCTGACAATACAGTCAGCTGACAATACATCACAGTTGGCAGAGGACACAATACAGTCAGCTGACAATACATCACAGTTGGCAGAGGACACAGTGCAGTCAGCTGACAATACATCACAGTTGGCAGAGGACACAGTGCAGTCAGCTGACAATACATCACAGTTGGCAGAGGACACAGTGCAGTCAGCTGACAATACATCACAGTTGGCAGAGGACACAGTGCAGTCAGCTGACAATACATCACAGTTGGCAGAGGACACAGTGCAGTCAGCTGACAATACATGGCAGAGGACACAGTGCAGTCAGCTGACAATACATGGCAGAGGACACAGTGCAGTCAGCTGACAATACATGGCAGAGGACACAGTGCAGTCAGCTGACAATACATCACAGTCAGCAGACAGTGCAGCACAGTGCTGTCAGTACTTACCATGGAAGCCCGAGCAGTCTCACAACTGAGCAGTCAGCAGAGGATAAATACAGTCAGCTGACAATACAGCACAGTCAGCTGACAATACAGCACAGTCAGCTGACAATACAGCACGGTCAGCTGACAATACAGCACGGTCAGCTGACAATACAGCACGGTCACTATGCACCATGGAAGCCAGAGCAGTTTTACAACTGAGCAGTCAGCAGAGGACACAGTGCAGTCAGCTGACAATACAGTCAGCTGACAATACATCACAGTTGGCAGAGGACACAATACAGTCAGCTGACAATACATCACAGTTGGCAGAGGACACAATACAGTCAGCTGACAATACATCACAGTTGGCAGAGGACACAGTGCAGTCAGCTGACAATACATCACAGTTGGCAGAGGACACAGTGCAGTCAGCTGACAATACATCACAGTTGGCAGAGGACACAATACAGTCAGCTGACAATACATCACAGTTGGCAGAGGACACAGTGCAGTCAGCTGACAATACATCACAGTTGGCAGAGGACACAGTGCAGTCAGCTGACAATACATCACAGTTGGCAGAGGACACAATACAGTCAGCTGACAATACATCACAGTTGGCAGAGGACACAGTGCAGTCAGCTGACAATACATCACAGTTGGCAGAGGACACAGTGCAGTCAGCTGACAATACAGTCAGCTGACAATACATCACAGTTGGCAGAGGACACAGTGCAGTCAGCTGACAATACATCACAGTCAGCAGAGGATACAGTCCAGTCAGCTGACAATACATCACAGTTGGCAGAGGACACAGTGCAGTCAGCTGACAATACAGTCAGCTGACAATACATCACAGTTGGCAGAGGACACAGTGCAGTCAGCTGACAATACATCACAGTCAGCAGAGGATACAGTCCAGTCAGCTGACAATACATCACAGTCAGCAGAGGAGACAGTACAGTCAGCTGACAATACATTACAGTCAGTAGAAGATACAGTACAGTCAGCTGACAACACATCACAGTCAGTAGAAGATACAGTACAGTCAGCTGACAATAAATCACAGTCAGCAGAGGATACAGTACAGTCAGCTGACAATTCATCACAGTCAGTAGAAGATGTCAGCTGACAATACAGTCAGCTGACAATTCATCACAGTCAGCAGAGGACACAGTACAGTCAGCTGACAATACATCACAGTCGGCAGAGGACACAGTACAGTCAGCTGACAATACATCACAGTCAGCAGAGGATACAGTCCAGTCAGCTGACAACACATCACAGTCAGCAGAGGATACAGTACAGTCAGCTGACAATACATCACAGTCAGTAGAAGATACAGTACAGTCAGCTGACAACACATCACAGTCAGTAGAAGATACAGTACAGTCAGCTGACAATACATCACAGTCAGCAGAGGATACAGTACAGTCAGCTGACAATTCACCACAGTCAGTAGAAGATACAGTACAGTCAGCTGACAATACAGTCAGCTGACAATTCATCACAGTCAGCAGAGGATACAGTACAGTCAGCTGACAATACATCACAGTCAGCAGAGGACACAGTACAGTCAGCTGACAATTCATCACAGTCGGCAGAGGACACAGTACAGTCAGCTGACAATTCACCACAGTCAGCAGATGATACAGTACAGTCAGCTGACAATTCATCACAGCCAGCAGAAGATACAGTACAGTCAGCTGACAATACATCACAGTCAGCAGGCAGTGCAGCACAGTGCTGTCAGCACTTACCACGGTAGCCAGGGGGGCTGCATAGCCAAGCACAGTCAGCAGACAGCAGACAAGGCCGAGATGTGTCACAGCCAGCACAGGGTCTGGCTGCAGGTACTTGACGTATATCAGCGGTGTGAAGAGAATGATACCTCCCACCATCAGCATGTTGTGTATGGAGGACTGTAGCACAAACACAAAACTGTCAGTAGCCACAGAGGAAGGCGTAAACAAAAGATTTTAATAAAAAAAGATAAACTTGTAGGTTTAAAGCAAAACTTATGTTATTGATGAAAAGGTTTGGTATAGTTGTTCAGTATCATGTATCTTGGGAAGATTACTTTTGCTAGGGTACATACACTTTCTTACTGAAACGTCTTGGTTCATTTAGAAATGAAGTGCATTGCCTCACTCCCCACATTACTGCCTGGTAATTGCTGAAAGATATTTTGCAAATTTGACATGACAAAGTGGAATGTGCCCATTCTCATATGGATATAACACTGCATGAAGAGATGCATAGATCCTAAATATTGATGGCTAAGATGGTCAGTAATAGACAAAAGCATGCAATGAAATTTTCTGACTTTATGATGAATGTATTGCTTGCAAAATATCCGAGTTTTTACATTGGGCATATTTTACAAAGTGTGGCTCTTGAGAATTATAGCTCCATGCATGTAAATATACTGACAGTTGTTTGTTTATTCATTTTTTTCATTTATTTACAAGAGAATGTACATGGACAAGGATGGTCCAGACTGATAAATATGAGCAGAATGGGTGTAGTTGGATAGGTGTGAAATTTGACAGTGCAAAGTACAGTCCCACTAACAGTGGTCACTACAATACACAGCATGTAAGGGTAGTCTCACAAGGGCTTGGGAACATCTCATAAATCTACTGGGGTGTGAAAGTGGAAACAGGAGGCACTCACTTTACGTATAGAGTAGATGTAGTAGATGCAGATGATGAGAAACTGGATGACTGCCACCATGGAGTTGACCACTATGACATTCTGTAGACTCTGCATGAGTCCATAGCGCAACCACACACAGGCACTGAAAGAATGGCACAACTACGATCAATGTAATGCAGGTACTTCAATCAACAGTCATAGGGCCTCAATACTTCTCACAACCCTACCCATTCTGTGAACCCGAGTCAGTAGTGACTCTGGCACAGTTTGCAATGAATGTGAAATAGACTTGACCCTTCACATTAAAGCATTGCGCCAAAAATAGTTTGTACTGATACTATTTTTCTCTACTTTTTATAGAAATCATTCAGATGTCAAAACTTGTTTTCATTTCAACACAAACATTTTATTTTATTGAATAAACGCTTGTTTATTGCCTCAACAAGAGTAAGTTAAGAGTTTTGTGCGAAATAGTCTTAGAACTACTTTAACGGCATATGTCAGGGAGCAGATCGACTATCCCACAAGCCTCTTGTGTGACCTCCATTTGCATATTTCGGATGATGTCAACTGGGCTAGAGACACTTTCGCCAGTAGGCGAAGTCTCTAGTGAACTAAAATGACCCCTACCTAGGGGGAATTTATATTTTAAAAATCAGCACAATTTATCTAAAGATTCTAACCTGATTTGTGTATCACTGCAATCATATTAATTTCATGATGTGACTCATCTCTGTCACTAAGTCCTGTAGCTTCTAGCTTGCATCCAGAAGTCGAAGTCCGCAAAATCCAGTGGTCATGTTCAAAAAAACTTTATTCACGCACTCGGCGATACATATCAACAAAAATCAGTCATCAGCAATACCATAATAACTTCACTCTAAAGACTGGATTCTCAGAGGACACTCGCTGTTATCTTTGCTCTTACACGTGTCTTCTGTCTCTGGCATATGCTCTCTTCTCACGCATGTTGTTCATGCTCTCACTAGATTACATAGAGGACTCATCACTCCTTTTGGTGGACTTTTCTCACTCACTTATCTTCTTCTTGGACTCTCTCACCTTTTCTGCCTTGTGCTCTCTCTCGCCTGTCTCTTCGTCGCGCCTTTCATACATTTTGGAGGCTTTCTAGAATAATCTAGAACTAACAAGAATAGACCAAGCATGCACAAACCAAGTCACATGACACATTGAAGAGCTATCTAGCCCTGGCTACGTCACGTAACTAGGCAACAACACGGGCGAGGAGATTGACATGAGCAGCTCAAAAGCGCCAGGATATTCTGGCACATTCCAGAACCTTTGCAACACAGCAAAAGCTGAGCCTTACCTGACGAAGTAGGCAATGAAGGGAGCTGGACTCACGTCCCCTGTGGACCCCTTGCGTACAATGCGGAAGCAGATGTCCCTGTACACAGATGACTGATGATAAACTGCCACAGCTTTAATAATACAAAAATAACATCAATGAGATGAAACAAAAGGATAAAATACTGTCTAACTGTTACTACATGATATAAAAAGACACCAAAAAACCCTCCAACAAACTACAAAGTTCTGCCCCAACATTAACGTCCAATCCAAGGGAAAGTTGCACGACAAATAGAAGCTGCTCCATGATACCATTCTCCTCAGCTGGACTCCACTGTCACATAGCTTTAATTGATATCAGTGCAACTATCATAGGAAGAACCCACACTCTGAGCAATCACAAATGAATTCACATGCAGACAGCTACAACATACAATTTCAACGGGCCCTTTTCCCTTACTTGTCAATGCTCTACTTACTATACATGGCAAAGCTGGCTTCACAAGAGTGTAATTAATGCTCAATAATAATAACAACAACAACAACAAAACCCAATTGCAACAGAAGCTCCAGACACAAAACCGAAAAGTCAAATGATGAGAATATTACCATATTCATGCATATTATGCATATGCAGCTATTCATGGCAGCAAGGGTGCTAACCTTTAATGATGCTAGAAAACATTTACTGGCCTTTGTCAAATGGCTTTCAAGGCAATGTGCACACAGACACATACTGCAGTGCAGACTATTTTGCTGTGTCACTAAATAACTTGCAAAAAAAATCTCTATGGTTGCAATAGCTAAACAAAAGTCTAAAATGTAGAAATTTGGCAATTTCTTATCAATTTTATGGAGGCAACAGATTATTCAAAGTTTAAAACATTGTGCATTGACAGAACTCCTAAATAGTAGTGTGATTACTGCACACAATGTTTCTGGTGCTTGCATTTTTCAGAGAGAGGGTAGAGAGGAGAGAGATGAGAGTAGTAGAGAGAGAGAGTTAGTACAGAGAGAGGCAGAGAGAGAGAGTACAGACAGAGAGAGAACAGAGAGAGGAGAGACAGACACAGACAGAGAGAGAGACAGAGAGAGAGTAGACAAGAGAGAGAGTAGTGGAGCAAGAGAGATGAGAGAGTAGTGGAAAGACAGGAGTAAGTAGAGAGGCGAGAGAGAGACGACAGAGTTAGAGAGACAGAGAAGAAGAGTGTGTGTCGTAGAGAGAGAAAGAGAGTTAAGAGATCAGGAGCGGAGAGACAGAGGAGAGAGAGAGACAGAGAGTAGATAAAGAAGAGAGACAAGAGAGAGGAGAGACAGAGAGAGATACACGATAGAGAGAGATAGAGAGAGTAGAGAGAGAGAGAGAAGAGGAGAAGAGAAGAGACAGACATCACAGACTAACTAGTACACACACACACACACACACTAGACACACACATACACACACGACACACACACATGCACACACACACACACAGACACACAACACACACACACAGACACACACACAACACACAGACACACAACACGACACACACACACACACACACACACACACAGCTATAGACAACACACACAGACAGACACACACACACACACACACACACACCCACAACTCAAACACACACACACAGCACACAGACACACACACACACAGACACAAACATACACACACACACACACACCACACGCCCACACACCACACACAATCTAGCACACGAGGCTACGACTCACGATATACCACGGAGACACAACACACACAGACACTAGTACCACACACTAGACACAGGCACATCACGTAGACACAGACAACGTCACATATGATCAACAGACAGTAACTAGGACATTTCAGACATAGACACAGACACTCACAGCTACAACAGTGACTGGGTCATATGGAGAGACTTTCTGGTGGATATCGAGTTTGGCGGACAATGACAGGAAAAAGGTAGGGATGGGTACGTTGAACGTACGGTGGCTTGGTGGTGGTTTAGGCATACTGTGAATTGGAGGCTAGTGCAGAAGAAAACTGCAATTACAATTTAGACAAAGGAAGGGGAGAAAGTTTGTCTGAATAGAGACATTTCAGATGCTCAAGTTACGAGTTATTGAGAAAGCTGTCTTTGATGTAGTCCAGTTTCTAGTCTGTTCTTGTCCCTTGAGACCCATAGTGCAAACATGACTGAAATGCGGCATGCAGGTGCGAGCAACTTGACATGTCGTCACAAGAGTATGTTATGGCCATCAGGTGTCAGGTAGACAGGCCCAGGTGAGCAGAGTGAGGAGATCCATGTTCCACCTTTCTTTCCCCCTCCTGCTGTGTGTTGTAGCTCACTCACAGTGCTGGTGCTGAAAAGAAAATGTGTCAATCATGACATACATGTATTGAAACAAAGCTTGATGACAGTGACAAGTCTGATATCAGATGAGGTGTTTTTTTCTGTATAGGGTGGACAAACACAATTGCTCCTAGGAATAGTTTGCACGTTTTATAAACTGTCAGAGAAAAAATACCTAAGTTATATAAACAGAAATGGCTATCTATGGAATTGTTTAATTCCATTTTCAAAATGAAAAAGAACTGTTAACCCCATCATAGATCATTTCCTCCTGCAATTATTGAATAACTGTCACAGCTTCTTAATTTCTTTTTTATCTCACTATCTGATGATGTGAGCAAGAAGACCATGACCCTTGCCATGCTTGAAGGAAGCTTGGATACAAGTTTATAGAGATGGGTCAGCCACAAACGCAACTCTCCAAGGAGGGCTGGGCTATATACATCCAGTGTCCTGATGGACTATGCCAAAGAGAAACTTTCCCCACAGGCCTTCACTGCACAAACCACGGAGCAGAAGTAGAAGCTCTCATCCATGCATCAAACACCATCAGTAGCAATGTCGAGGGGGATTTTCAAGTTGTTTTCCTCACAGATGCTATGTCCGTGCTCCAGACAATGCAGAACAACAAGCTCCTCTACCTAGAAAAGGCACATAACAATATCAGAAGGCTCAGAATAACTCTACAATGGATCCCATCTCACTGTGTACACAACCAGTAGTTGTGTCCAAAAAACTGTACGGACCACTGAACCAACTGCACAGGACAGCACACTTCATTGCAGGAACTGGTTTCCAAGTGTGATGGTGTTCATGGATGAAGAGGAGAAGAAAGGAGAGGGGAGGAGGGAGGAGGAGGAGGAGGAGGGGGGAGGGGACGTAGGGTGGGTGGGCGGAGGAGAGAGGAGTGGAGGATTGAGGAGGGGAGGGTAAGCGGAGTGAGGAGGGAGGCGGAGAAAGAAGAGGGAGGAGAGGGAGGAGGAGGAGGGAATGTGTAGCAGGATTTCAGGTGGGAACAGGAGGAGGAGGTGCTGGAGAGAGTAACGTAGGGACCAGGAGGGAAGTAAGAAAAGAGAAAAAGGAGTAGGAGGGAGTTGAGGAACATGATGGAAGTTAGGAGTGTGAGGCAGGGGTGGAGGGAGGAGGAGACGGTGAAGGTAGGAGTAGGGAGGGAGTGAGGGGGGAGGGAGGGAGGGTGGGTGGAAGGGAGGGAGGAGAAGGGTAGGGTAGGGTGGGGTGGAGGGAGGGAGGGAGGGAAGGGAGGGTAGGGGCGGTGAGGGAGGGGAGGGAGGTGAGGGAGGGGAGGGAGGGAAGGAGGGGGATGGGAGGAGGAGGGTGAGGAGGCAGGAGAGGAGACGACTTTCTTGATATTCACAACGTCCCACAAAGACATAAATATGACGATTAAAAAAAATCAAGAGGACAGGTTGTTCTTGCACCAGAAAGCATGCAGGTATGGGGTGCATGGAAGGAAGAGGCGTCAGTGATAGCAGCACAGATACGTGCAAAGCATACAGATGACGACAAGAAACAACAACTGGACACATGCATGCACCAATGTTCACATACATGCTCACATGCATGCACTACGGGTAGAGACGCATGCGCATGCATCATCGACACACAAACACACTAACAGAGACACCCAACTACCACAACACCAGGCTATGATGAGAATAGCTCGTCAAACAGCACTACAGGATGGTAGCCGAGACAAATGTTTGTGTGCTCTACTGCACACTATGCATTCACAAATTCCCATAGTTATGCCACTCTACCCGCTTTTGCCTGGGCACCTTCCTACCCAGTAGTTCCTGACTTGCACAGCAGATGAAGGACATGTGTGATCCTCCATGCATTACATGGGATGATGTATTTGCTTGAGCAAACCAAGCATAAACAGTATATATTACACTACAGTACTGTCCGTGCTGCTGAATCATTCATCTTCAAGTCACAGCTGCTTACAAAGCAACAGCTGGCAGTAATGGCAGCCCACTATTGAACTGACACTGCGATGGGTGCATAGCTGAGGGGAATTAAACAGATGAGGGAAAGTCAATTGAAATTGTGTGTAGTTGCGGGGCAGTCATTTGTGTGTTATGGAGTTGAAACAGCTGGGGGCTTCTGAATACAGACCAAACAAGAAAAATGAAAAAAAGAGAAGGAAAAATGTTAGCAGATGTTTGGGCTTGCTACTATGTAAATGCTGCTCTAAATAGATCTATATCTTTTTCTACCACATCAATGGGATTAAGACCTTTAAACACAATCAATCTCAGAATACACTAATGGTACATTGCGCATACAAGAACTAATAAGAAATATTCATGAGAGAAGTTGGGGCTTGCTACTACTAACATACAGCTTCTCCCCAATTCTTTCCTTCTCAACATCAATGTGTATTCATCATTATATTTCTCCGCTCCATTCCCTCCTCCACACACAAAACTCTTCTCCGCCCTCCATCTCCATTCATCCATCCAGAATACACTACAAGAACCAACACAACTATTCATAGAAACTTGGTTTGGGCAATGAGGGGGGGGGGGATGGAAGGGGGGGGGGGGGGGGGGGGTGGGGGGTGGGGGGGGGGATCAAGACTCATCCTGGAAGCTGATGATACATAAGGTCTTCAGGTCAAGGTCACCAAACCCAAGGCAATAAACAAATATGGTGTCAATACAGTATACAATCTTATCAAAATATACTTTTTTCCAACAACACACATCAAGTTTTGTAACACTGCTCTACATATATATATATATATATATATATATATATATATATATATATATATATGTTACCGGAAACAAGCGGAGCCAGGAATTACGCGTAATCCCTAAGCGTTTTAGTGAATACGCGTAATAACTGTTTCACTCGGGGATTACGCGTAACCACTGAAATTTCCAGTGATTACGCGAAATTCCTGAAAAACGACCCCAGTTATTACGCGTAATCCCTGACACTCTGATGCCGTGTAGTTTGCTTGACAAATGACCCCAGTTATTACGCGTATTTCCTGATATGACGTTGATGACGACGCCGATGATGATGATGATGATGATGATGATGATGATGATGATGATGATGATGATGATGATGATGATTCAGTGTAGTTTGCTTGTTGGGAGAGCCTAAGGTGTGTGTCAGTATTCTGAACCAGCTCAAATCCGTGATGCATGAACGAAGGATAGATCTAGATCAACATGAGCGAATTTCAATGAATGCAGTTGAAAAAAAAAAGAAAAAACATTTTGAACTGTTCT
>JAWQFJ010014233.1:0-17752 GCA_034096865.1 Theodoxus fluviatilis | reverse complement strand
GACTCACATGCGAAGCAAAAGTGAGTCTATGTACTGAGCCGTGTCGTCCGTCCGTCCGGGCGGGCGTCCGTAAAAAACTTAAACGTTGGATTTTTCTCGGAGACTATTAAGTCTATCAACACCAAATGTGGCATGATGGTGTATGATGACAAGGCCTCAACAAATATACATAGTGACTTGACCTTGCTTCAAGGTCAAGGTCACAGGAGCCATAAATGTGGTCTCAAAAACAGTCATTTTTCACATTTTCCCAATTTTCTCCCACGTTATTGAGAATGGCGACCTCAGCTACAAGTGGTATATAGGTCAAAGCAAGCCCTATCTTTTGATACCAGTTTGGTTGACCTTGCTTCAAGGTCAAGGTCACAGGAGCTCTTCAAAGTTGGATTGTATACATATTTTGAAGTGACCTTGACCCTGAACTATGGAAGATAACTGTTTCAAACTTAATAATTATGTGGGGCACATGTTATACTTTCATCGTGAGACACATTTGTTCACATATCATCAAGGTCAAGGTCACTTTGACCCTTATGAAATGTGACCAAAATGGGGTAGTGAACCACTAAAAGTGACTATATCTCATGGTAGAAAGTGCCAATAAGCACCATTGTGCTTCCTATGCCTTGAATTAAGAGCTTTGTGTTGCATGACCTTGGATGACCTTGACCTTGGGTCAAGGTCACATGTATTTTGGTAGGAAAAATGTGTAAAGCATTTCTTTGTGTATGATGTCATTGGTAGGTTTAGTTGGTTGACCTTGACCTTGAAGGTCACCTGAAGGTCAAGGTCATATAAAGGTCAAGGTCAAGCATGTGAGTCGTATGGGCATTGCCCTTCTTGTTTAATGTGTATGAGCATATGGAAGGAACAGTCCAGAGAGAAGCTCTGACAATTTAGTCTATTTGTTGTTTCCCTGAAGATTTTTGTTTTGTTGTGGGATTGATTTTATTTGCCACACTGGCTCTAAAGGGTGCTTGTTGAACTGGAAAAACTCCCAAAGCATGGAACTAAACGATCGTCATGTTTGGCACTGTTGGTTCAAGGACATCTACCCTAAACATACAGTGATCAATAAATGGACCTCTCTTTCAACCACTGTAAAGTTTCTGGCTTGACAGAATTCATTCTGGCCTTGAATCTTTGTTTTCTATTACATGCAGTTTGCTGATGCTCTGAGTGGGTGTCATCCTGTTTCTAACCCTGAAGTGAGGACACTATCAGAAGGAACGTGTCATGCATTTGACTCTTGAAGTTTTTCAAGTCGCATTTAGAACTGGAAGTCTGTATCACATGAGGATTCTTGGATGTGAGGTCACCATCCACACATCACTCCTCTTGTAGGGATTTTGTCTTGGGTGCAGAATACTGTCACGTACAGAAATCCATGGTATTTAATTTGGATGAAATTCTGTACGTGAATACTTGTGTAATCTGTGGTATTCTGCATTTTTGTTATGTACTTGGATTTTTGCGCCTTTCGGCAATGAATTCTAAAGGTTTGGGACAACGTCATGTTTTGGAGAGGGAATGACGTCAACGCAGGTTGCTTTAGAAAAAAACGTCACCAATAACGCAGTTGGAGAAGGATTCGAAAAAGAGGAGGGAGCAAAACAGTTGAGTTGGACCAGCAGCAGCAAGAGGATGAGGAGGAGAAAGAGGAAGAAGAAGAGGAAGAAGAAGATGATTGAAGAAGAGGAGGAAGAAGATGATTGAAGAAGAGGAGGAAGAGGATGGCAGAACCGTCAGGCTACCAGACCGACACCTGCATCCATGAAGAAGATGAAGAAGAGGAGGAAGACGATTGAATAAGAAGAAGGATATCGGAACCGTCAGGCCACCAGACCGACGCTCTGTATCCGAGAAGAAGATGAAGAGGAAATCGATAGCAGCACCGTCAGGCCACCAGACCGACGCCTGCATCGATGAGAGTGTCCGGGTTCATATCCGTGAGGGCGGGAGAGGACTGACGGGAGTGACCGGGTCCATGCTCGTGAGGATGGGAGAGGACCACGGAAATAAAGACGATGATAGGGTATCTGTGAAGAAGATGAAGAAGAAGAAGACCATTGAAGAGGAAGCAGAGGAAGAGGACGAAGAAGAAGAGGAGGAAGACGATTGAATAAGAAGAAGATTGCAGAAGAAGAAGAAGAGGGAGAAGAGGAGAAGGACGATGGCAGCACCGCCAGGTCATCAGAGAACGACGACTGCATCGGGAGGAGGGGAAGCAGAAAGACTGACGACGGAGTGGATTGGCAAGATGGACAATGAAACGTTGAGTGTTGACACGAGCAAGGATACAGCTGAAGATCCTCTGCAGGATCTCACCACCAAGGTGAAGACGTTTCATTTTATTCTTATTGTACTGTTCTGAACTTGGAGAGAGACGCTATCCCCTGTGGGTTTTTGTGTGTGTCTGTGTGTTCGTCTTGTCCGGCCGTGTCTGTTTTGGTAGTGCGATTGAAATCGCCAGAGAATTGTCGGTGTTGGCAGGGCGATTGAAGTCGCCAGAGATTTTGTCTGTTTTGGTAGTGCGATTGAAATCGCCAGAGAATTGTCTGTTTTGGTAGGGCGATTGAAGTCGCCAGAGATTTTGTCTGTTTTGGTAGTGCGATTAAAATCGCCAGAGATAAATTGAACTACAACAATTCATGTTTTGTATAATTAAATAATTACATTGTTAACAACTGTTTATTTTTCTTTGTCTGAATCTGAGAGAGAAATATAACGGTTGTAACATCAAGCAACCCCAAGACTGGTTGTGACATCTGGTGACCCCAAAGACTAGGTTCTGACATATTGGTGACACCAATTTTCTCCAGCGTTCAAAAGCTGTGACAAATACCAAGCATCAGAGGGGATCCATCAGAGAGACAGCATTTTGTGAGAGACCTGCCCCACTGTGAGTCTGTTGACCCATGCCATGCATCCACTGCAGTTGACTCTAGTGTTCGTGCCTGATGTAGGAAATGGTCATGCCAAGGCTTGTGTGGTTCCGAATGTTTCCGACTTCGACCATTTCAGCAGCGCCAATAAACGTCGTTTAGCTTAAGATTACACCCGAATTACGCGGACCGTTAAGGTGCATGGAGTAAAGTACCGCCGAGCAAGACGTTTGTCACAAAACGCAGATACATTAACGCGGCCGGATCTTAGCATAACTCCCCGAGCGTGCTAAGTCAGTCAGGCGGAGTGGCGTCAGCAATGTTTAAACGGACTATAGCAAGAACGTGTTGTCACTTCCGGCTTATGGACATGCGCAGAACCATCCGCTACGATGAACCAAATATTTCGCTACACCGGCATTGGAAACCATACAGAACGCACACAGTCAGTTATCATACGATCATCACCTAGGAGGCAGTACCAAAGGTCAGTGCTCATACTGCCCACCTAGGGACCCAATTTTACTCCTAGCGAGAGTAAATGGAAACTGAACATTATTCCCTAGGACGCAACCCTAGGGTCCTTGTCCCCGCCCTCACGACAGCAGCCAGCCGCACAGGAGCGTCCGCAACTCTGAACTTGACCTTAGGCTCCAGTAGTTGCCATGGGGATGGATGGAGTTTTACGGCCCATCAGCCTTTGTGGGCTATTTGAGGTCATTCAGCACGATATCACAAGAATCGTTTAGAGCAAGCGCAGGTCAAGTAAAGATGTGTCAAGTTATTCGCCTCTTACGAATGCGGTGGGTTTATTATGACCCCCAATCCATAGGGGGTTTGTCAAGGGGGTATGGTTGGTCTGGAGTTCTGACGTCGGTCAGAAAGCTGACCAATGCTCCGTGTGCTTTGTTGATTCGCGTTGCCTGTTCCTCTATTAAAAAGAAAGAAATAATAAAGAATAGTTTTCTCGCCTGCACGTGTTGTGCGCAATCTTTGTGCGTTGGACTTTATATATAATTGCGTTGCTGCATTCATCGTTATGCCAATTTGCAGATTCTCATTGCTCGACCAGGTCCATTATGTCCTTTCTAAAAGTTACAAATAAAAATTGTATAACACGAGTTCATATCTGTGGTAATCAGTCAAAATTTAACATTAAATTATTTTGTCAATTTAACATTAACTTTTTTAGCCATGATGAGGCATCAAGCCCCGAGAGCCTCAAAGACATGGAATTTCAGAGCCAATAGATTACCTCATGTTGATGAATTGTTCCCAGTCATGTTAATATCAGCTCCAGATTGAAGTAATGAAAGTGCTCTCGAATGTTATTAATCATCTGTTTACACACTTTTCGTTAACAGTGGTTTGGATGTTCATGGTATACGAGTTATTTAAAGTCGTATTTTCCAAAAGCTCGAGTAGATTTGCAGTCTGCGGGACGAAACAAATTCGATTTCGTCATAGCAGAGCAACGAGTATGCATTTTAAAAAAGGTTGGTTCACAGTTTAGGTAGTGACAGGTCGAGAAATGTTCCATTGATGGGGTTGACGTAATCCCTGGAAGTTCCAGGACATTTTAGTCCTCGGAGCCGGAGGTAGGCTCCTCCCACGCCCGGCTTTGGGCATTTAGAACCATCTTGGATCATCTTCACAAACAATGCTGCAAGGTGCGATTACGCGTAGAAACTGGAAAGTACTGAAGTAGAACACAGGGCGGGATGGATGGATGGATGGATGGATGGCGTTTTATGGCCTATCAGCCTTGTAGGCTATGTAAGACTATCTAGCACGAAAATCACTAAAATAGTTCAGAGGAAAACGCAAATCAAGTCACGGTGTCCCAAGTTATTCGCCTCTTACGAATCGCGTAGGGAGACGTGGGTTCACAGGGGGACACAGGGCTGGAGTGGGACAGGGTAGGGAAAATACGATGGATGTTTCGTCACTAATCCGTCGTATTTCCTTCTTGAGGCCACTGCAGAAATTCCTTGAGTTCACTGGTTTTAGAAACAAGATTTGAAAAGAGGAGGCGAGACACAAAATTAAGTAAGGATTATTTATATTGAGGAATATTTCCACTATAGAAAACATGCAGTGCCTATCAAGAGAGGATCAAAAAGGAGGATCATCAAAAGTACACAAATACATTTTGAATCTCACGTCCAACCAAAAAAAGTTGGTTTCCTGGTTATGTATCAACACTTAAAGGGACAGTTGCTTTGCGCCACGTTCAGGAAATGCGTCGGGTCCTCGTTGTGTTGCTTCAGCAAGTTGTACATCTTGGTCTTGGTCGCGGTGTCCATAATGGCGCGCTTGCGGGACATGAGCCACGCCATTTCTGAGAAATAAAGTAAATTCCAGTTACAGGCCATTCCCCGCCATGTGTATCAGAAAACACGCCACTTTAAGGCTAGTTGTTAAATGACCAATGCTAATGCCTACCTCGCCGCAGTAGCCGTCTTGATGGACTATACAGGAGGCAGTTTCGGTCCTGTCCTGCGTCCCAATTGGTTATGCGAGATTGGTCATGAGATCTCGTTTTACCCCCGAAGTACTTTCAATTATGTGTGCAATTTATTATGAGCACGACGTTTGGCTCAATGCTTGTTGCTCGAAATGCATGCATCAAACATCTTATCGGTTTAAGATCTTTAATTACTGTAGTTCTGAATGGCAGTTTCAGCATCCTCCTTCGATGTATCATGGCCGTCAGCAAAACACGCAGACAAAGAGTGAATGTGCGATGAATGGATGGAGTTTTACGGCCTATCAGGCTTCGTAGGCTATGCAAGGCCATTAAGCACGAATATCACTAGGACAGTTTTGAGTAAATTATTAACAGTGCTTAGTTATTCGCGTCTTACGACAAATCGCGTAGGGAAACGCGGTGGGGTCAATAAATAATGTCCGACAGAACGGTGTCCTGCAGACTTCACAAAACAAATTTCAGAATGCTGAAACGCCCAGATTAAATTGGATAAAATATGGCGGATGAAAGGACCAGTTCCACAGCCAAACAGGCTTTGTTACTATCAAAGTCATCGGTGGTAATGGACAGTTGAGCTGTAGACCATTTCTACTTTCTCCAATGAAACGCATGGGAGACCTAATGAATCAGTGAAGTCGATTGAGGTGGTTGTATGGCCCCATCAGCCTTCGACGGCCATTGATTGTAAAGAGCTGGTTAGAGTACGTTTGATTTTCCTGGTTCTTCAACTTTCAGTACATGTGGTGGGAACACTTTACTCCCGACACACAGGGGTACTTAACATTTTTAGTAGACAGAAGCAGCCTTTACGTAAGACATCTTGGACCTAGTTTATCAAATGATGTAGATTGTCCTACGGTTCTTAGTTTACTACGGGGCGAGACATGCTTTTGGTGGTGGCGGCCGACTATATCGATCTAGAAATCCTGCACTTATTTATAAATACCTCGAATTAAGTCTTCGAGATGGGATCTACTTGGGCGAATAGGTCGATGTCCGTAGTTATTTAAGTAAGCATATTGACGTCATACTCTCAGGTGTAATCAGCTCCGGCTTTTCGGTCGTCTTCGATGATGCCGATAAGACACTCACTGACGTCACTTTATCAGGCGCCTTTCCAATAGCCGGAACAAGAGTTATGCACTGGGGACTTGTGTTCCCTGATCAATTGTTGGCCTTTCATTTTAATGCTCGACTCGGGCAGACACGCATACTGGATGTCTATTTTTTAGGCCAAGAGTTTCATCAATGCATTCGTCTGCTGCGCGCCGCACAAGTGAGGGAAGCTTTGCACTCACCAGGTCAGGAAGCTACAGTAGTGGGGATGGAGAAGTGGATGTTTACGGCATATCAGGCTTTGTAGGCTAAGGTTATTGAGCACGATCAATAGAATAGTATATAGTAAGCGCAAATCAGTCATAATTTCCATAATTATTCGGGCCTTTAATTTGTAGGGTGACGTGGTGGGTCAATTCTTTTTATCCCTAACCAGGGGTTAACAGGAGTGGCGGAGGATGTGCACTCACTAAGGCAAGTCTGCAAGCTACAGAAGCGGGGAAGGCCGCAACCAGACAAACACTTACGGAAGTGGAACAGCTTCAGGTCAATGCAGCGCCAGATGAGCATGTAGCTTTCGTAGTCCGTGGAAAGCACGTAGTACGTATAAAGGAAGGAAAAACTGAAAAAGTCGGTAGTCTTGGGCATGTCATTCTCGAATCTATTTGGGAAGAAACGTTGGCCATCGTCCTATAAGGGCTATGATAGGCCAGTGACTTAGAATGTTACCGGAGCTTGTTAAAGAGCAAGTTAAGAATAGATTTCTCCCGTTATTCGTCTGTCACAAATCGGGGAGGGACGGGAGCCGTTCAGTTCTCATAGACGAGAAAAAAATATACACGGCTCAGCATTTGTGGGCGATGCATCACGAACAAACTGCAAAAACTGCTTTAACAAATCAAGGCACCATTTCGCTATTTGTCTTCACGAATCTCCTAGGGTGACGCGGCAGTTGATTTCTTACACCTCATCCCCCGATCCCCAGCATGCAGAGGTATTCATATCCAAACCTGAAAAGGTGGTTAATTAATCAGATGTCAACTTCATGCACTCCCCGCAAAGTAAAGTGATTTTTCTGAGCCGATATGTGATGGATGCAGGAGTGGATGCGCGGGGGTTTGCAGCCTACCAGCCTGTGTGCGACATGCACGGTTACAACAGAACGATTGGTGTGGGATGGATGGATAGCGTTTTACGGCCCATCAGGCTATGTAGGCTATGAAAGGCCATTGAGCACGAAAATTACTAGAACAGTTTAGAGTAAACTAATCCAGTCACGGTGTCCCTAGTTATTCGCCCCTTACGAATCGCATAGGGAGACGCGGTGGGTCAATTTTTACCCCGAAACTGCAGGGGTAAATTGGTGTGGAAACATGGAGGAAATACTTAAATGTCCCTGGTTGTTCGCCTCACTCATCTCTTTAAGGGAGACTTGATGGATCTCTCCTTAACTGCAACATAAGAGAAAAAATGGTGGGATGGCGTGGGTGGTTGGGAGATCAGCCGTCTACAATGGTTTGTATGTAGCAGAATGATAAACATATCATTGCTGCCGTGTCAGGCTGTACGACTAAGAGGCACGCATGGGACAGCAACAATAAATGAAATCAAATGGGCCCGTCAGGACTTGATTACATATTAAGTGAAATTCTCTATTTGTGTGCACGTTAGGAAAGGTAGGCATCGCCAATGAAAGGGCCAGCCATTGTGTCCATCAGCATATTGAAAAGAGGTTCCTCTAGAGGAATACTTGATCAAGTGAATGTAGGGGCGTTTTGGTTAGGATATTGTCTCATTTTAAAATCTACTGCAGCCTCGTGTCGAAATAATCTATGGAGGTGCAAGGAACAAAGGATTCGAGCGAGAAAAGAAAGAAGATACTTGAAAAACTTAAAGATATGTATACCTTATTCTGAAGAACAGTAAAAACAGAAATACCCATACAACTAGCATAAACCACATGTTTACCACGTTTCATCCACAGCAAATCTCACATGGCAAAAGAACCAAATGAAAACAAGAAGGGCAAAGCCCATACGACTCACATGCTTGACCTTGACCTTTATATGACCTTGACCTTCAGGTGACCTTCAAGGTCAAGGTCAAACAACTAAACCTACCAATGACATCATACACGAAGAAATGCTTTACACATTTTTCCTACCAAAATACATGTGACCTTGACCCAAGGTCAAGGTCATCCAAGGTCATGCAACACAAAGCTGTTAATTCAAGACATAGGAAGCACAATGGTGCTTATTGGCACTTTCTACCATGAGATATAGTCACTTTTAGTGGTTCACTACCCCATTTTGGTCACATTTCATAAGGGTCAAAGTGACCTTGACCTTGATGATATGTGACCAAATGTGTCTCATGATGAAAGTATAACATGTGCCCCACATAATTATTAAGTTTGAAACAGTTATCTTCCATAGTTCAGGGTCAAGGTCACTTCAAAATATGTATACAATCCAACTTTGAAGAGCTCCTGTGACCTTGACCTTGAAGCAAGGTCAACCAAACTGGTATCAAAAGATAGGGCTTGCTTTGACCTATATACCACTTGTAGCTAAGGTTGCCATTCTCAATAACGTGGGAGAAAATTGGGAAAATGTGAAAAATGACTGTTTTTGAGACCACATTTATGGCTCCTGTGACCTTGACCTTGAAGCAAGGTCAAGTCACTATGTATATTTTTTGAGGCCTTGTCATCATACACCATCATGCCACATTTGGTGTTGATAGACTTAATAGTCTCCGAGAAAAATCCAACGTTTAAGTTTTTTACGGACGCCCGCCCGGACGGACGGACGGACGGACGCCCGGACGGACGGACGACACGGCTCAGTACATAGACTCACTTTTGCTTCGCATGTGAGTCAAAAAGGGGTTAAGGAAATTTTTGGAGGAAAGTTCAAAGTCAAAACAGTCAATTGCATTGCAGGACTTACACGCGTAAAACTTGACGTAGAGTGTGTGGTGGTGTTGGGAATCCTGGTACCCATACCCCTCCTTGGTCTTCGTCTCATTGAGTCTGGAAAGGGGAAACAAGTCTGTGTTGGTTTTGTCTTGCATAGAGCGTTCTATCTCGATTGTGTATGCTCTGGTTGTCACTCCATGGCGTATAAAGCCTTCCCACCAGTCCATTTGACCCTGACGGACGCCTCGAAAGAATGTCCGACTTGCAAGACCCCAATTTGCGTTCCATAAGATATTACTTTGGCAAGATAAGCAGGATAAACAGAGCTAGTATTACAATCCCCGCATATGCCATTAGAATAATGATAATATATGCCAAGATTTATATGATGATTGTAGTTAGTGGAGAAGTAAAAACTCCAAATCGGGGAAAAACTTCCCCCCATCGATAGTTAGCTTCCGTCGCCCAATACTACAGAACACTTAGTGTACAGTCCATGCATGGAAAATCAATGTGCACTTAACGCAATGCGATAAATAGATAAACTGAAGAGAACAAGCGTAAACCACAGCCCGTTTTTCATGGAAGCGGCTTAGGACAGAACAACCGGAGCCGGCTCCCCCCCGGCTCCACGCCCTGGGGAGTTATGCTAAGATCCGGCCGCATTAATGTATCTGCGTTTTGTGACAAACGTCTTGCTCGGCGGTACTGTACTCCATGCACCTTAACGGTGCGCGTGATTCGGGTGTAATCTTAAGCTAAACGACGTTTATTGGCATTTGCGCAGCTGAGTGCGAGCTGGAGGCAAAATCTGGGTCATGTGGCGGCGTCTATTTTCAAGGCTCGTGATTGGCTGAGAGCGTCCGGTTGTTCTCTGTCCTAAGCCGCGTGTGTTTTTCATGGTCCGTTTAAATTAGGCAGGCTATATTTTGCCAGCCAGGCCCGATGCGACAAGTGTAGTTCATTTTACTATAATATAAAATGGATATATTATATCCATAGCCATTCTAGTAAACTAGAGATTTCGCCTACCGACTCGGGTTTACAGAATGATCCATAGCAGCATCCGAGTGCTGAACGCATACGCCGGCATAATTAGTTTGACGTCATCAACTTCTAGAGTTGCAGTGACATTTATGAATACAATTAATCAGAACATAACCTCCAAAATTTAAATGGATCGTTTCTTTGGTAAATTCCTGACTATGCACCTAATTTCCTCAAATTAGTTTTGAAATGTTGGGACATTTTGTCGAACTACTAAACGAACCGTGGGTAAAAACCTTTAAGAGGTAATACATTCATGACAAATCTCGACTGCTTATCAGCCATTGCTGGGCCATTGTCTTCCCCACACCATTCCTTGTTGGAGCTCAGGATGATTTTCCATCTCATTAACCCGTTACGAATATCATTGGGAGATATGGGTTTACTCATGCTCCCGTCCGCCAGGAGGACACGAAACATGGCGGACAAACTTACTCCGCGTCAAAGGACTTGTATTGGTGACGACCTTGAATTGCTGTCCAGACTGAGCGGTGATGTTGGTCTCCTGGCACACAGCGTCGCGTTCGATGATGTTATAGAAGCGCTGGTACTGGAACCATATTCCAGCAGTCTAGAACATATGGAGACATGGTCGTCAAAATACCATCCTCTTAAAGTACACGACTAGTGAACAGCTACCCCCTACATCCGACAAGTAAATGTGAACGCTATGCAAGTTATAAATTCAGTAACGGCATTAACTGCATTAACAATGAAGTTTCCTATTGGCTAATTTATGGGATAGGACGGGATGAGACAGGATGGAGTTTTACGCCCATTTCAGACGGGGGAAAAATCAGAGACGTTTAGAATTAGAGTAAAGCACAATTTCCCTGTTCGCCTCTGACGAAATGCGTAGGAGAGACGCGGGGGCGGGTGGGGGCGTAAATTTCTCCCACACTTGGCAGGTCACTTTCAATGGTAACAATTTACTTGCGTCCTAGGAGTCTTTGTAGGATGCCCAAAGACCCCCCAAACATATATCGATGACAAGGCAAAAACTACCACTGGCGGGACAACTTTTTAGTTGTGGTACATCTCAACCTGGAGAGGAATGTGCTAATTGAGGTGGAGGATGAAGACGAGGATTGGTACTTGTACGGTCCATTGGCCTCGGTAGGCTATGAAAGGCCATTGATAACAATCACTGACGCTCGAGAGAGCAAGATCAAATCAAGTCGATTTCCTTAGTTAATCGCCTTGTACGCATCGCGTAGAGAGAGTGAGTGGCCTTGTACACATCGCGTAGAGAGAGTGAGTGGCCTTGTACGCATCGCGTAGAGAGAGTGAGTGGCCTTGTACACATCGCGTAGAGAGAGTGAGTGGCCTTGTACACATCGCGTAGAGAGAGTGAGTGGCCTTGTACACATCGCGTAGAGAGAGTGAGTGGCCTTGTACGCATCGCGTAGAGAGAGTGAGTGGCCTTGTACGCATCGCGTAGAGAGAGTGAGTGGCCTTGTACGCATCGCGTAGAGAGAGTGAGTGGCCTTGTACACATCGCGTAGAGAGAGTGAGTGGCCTTGTACACATCGCGTAGAGAGAGTGAGTGGCCTTGTACACATCGCGTAGAGAGAGTGAGTGGCCTTGTACACATCGCGTAGAGAGAGTGAGTGGCCTTGTACGCATCGCGTAGAGAGAGTGAGTGGCCTTGTACGCATCGCGTAGAGAGAGTGAGTGGCCTTGTACGCATCGCGTAGAGAGAGTGAGTGGCCTTGTACACATCGCGTAGAGAGAGTGAGTGGCCTTGTACGCATCGCGTAGAGAGAGTGAGTGGCCTTGTACACATCGCGTAGAGAGAGTGAGTGGCCTTGTACGCATCGCGTAGAGAGAGTGAGTGGCCTTGTACGCATCGCGTAGAGAGAGTGAGTGGCCTTGTACACATCGCGTAGAGAGAGTGAGTGGCCTTGTACACATCGCGTAGAGAGAGTGAGTGGCCTTGTACACATCGCGTAGAGAGAGTGAGTGGCCTTGTACACATCGCGTAGAGAGAGTGAGTGGCCTTGTACACATCGCGTAGAGAGACGCGGTGGGCGTCTCGCCTCCAACCCGCAGGCATTTGTTCATACGCTCGTGCGATAACGGGAAAAATCTTGCAAGGCCACGAGGCATTTGACCATTTTTTAAACACACTGTTACAGTCTCAGCAGCGCTGAAAATGGGCACCGACTGAATGAGATTGACTGCGCCATGGCAGGCCGAGAAAGGCCAATAAGCAGGAAACACTGGAGCTGGTCACAGAGCAAGTGAAGTATCGAGTTCCGAAGTTACAAGTCCTTTCAAGAACTGGCTTACGGAGTCGCTGTGGGTGTACGCTTTACCCCCAAATGAATTAATTGATAAATAGATCAATAAATATAGTATTACGGTCTATCAACATTTGTAGGCTATGTGAAGCTATTCACCATGAAATCAAGAATACTAAAAGTGAAAGCAAATCAAGTATTCGCTTCTTACGAATCGTTTAGGGAAACGCGGTGGTTCTATTGCGACCCCCATCCCACATTCGGACCCCCATCCCACAAGGGAAAGCCCAGAGCAAAAGCGCCACCTCACCTTGTTAATGTCGACTTCATCCTGACCGGGCACGCTGGGGCAAGGTCCCAATTTCTTCAAGTTCGCTGCACACAGGGCCAGCCCGATTGCCACCAGCACAGCCACCTGCAAACCCCCGACACTCATTTGGAATAGCTCGGACGTGAACGCGAGGAAGACTAAAGAGGATCACGCTGACATTGACTGGAAACAGAGCGTGTGTCTAGTTCTGACGGCAACTCCAAATTAAATGAGGAATGGAAAGCCTTCGGGGTTTTAATTCTTTCTCACACGGCTTTCCCACGAGTTCTTTGTGACTTTCACACGAGCCTGAAAACTCCGTGCAGGAACGAACCGCACCTTGCACGGACACTTCGTGGTTGTCTTTCATCCGTGATAACCAGTCAGAGTTTGTTGGAAGACAGACCTACTCAAACTTTCCCTCAAAAGTCGGGCCAATCGCGAGGCCGCGACATTTTCTTCCAGGAGAGGCAACGACAGCACGTGCACGCGGATGATTTCGATGAAAAGCACTTTAAGGCTTTACAACCCCTGTTTTCAACTAAACAGACACTTTTTTTTAACCTTCAATTTAGTCGTGGTCTTTGAAAACCCAAACCAGCATCAGTGGTATCATATGTCACAGGAATCTGCTGTAATTCAAAGTTGAGATTTCCAGCTTTCGCTGTTCACGAACATTTCACCGACGATGCTCCTCTGGGATGAGAGTGACGATGTACCCTCCACTACTGCCTGCGTGATTCGAAAAGGGCGCTTCCCCTGTGGGTTGGGGGTAAGAACAGACCCACCGCGTCTCTGTGCGCGATTTGTAGGAGGCGAATGATGAGGGACACCGCGACTTGACCTCTCACTCTAACCCGCTCTCAAGATTTTCGTGACTGATGGCCTTACAGTGCGACTCTGTGGCCGAGTGGTCAGCGCGCTTGACCTGCAGTCGCTCGCGGCTATCGGGTGCGGTGTTCGAAGCTGCGCGGATTCTAGGATTGTGTCCTCGAGCAAGGTGCTTCACTCACACTGCTTCTCCCCACCCAGGAGTTAACCGGGTACCTGTGAGGGCTGAGTTAGAAAATTGGGATTGATAACCTGGGCGCGTTCATCCGCGTGCTCCCCAGGGAGTTGAGATGGTGTTGGAGTGATAAAAGGAGGCAGCCCGATGACCAGGGGGTAAATGTGTGCGGTTTGAGCATCCATCAATGGGAGGAAAAGTCGCAGTATAAAAAAGAGCACCTTTACCTTTACATAGCCTACACAGACGGATAGAGCGTAAAACTCCAGCCACCCGTCACTGCCCTTGTTGCCACCACGGCCGGTGTTGCTTTGGATGCTTTGTTGGTGGCTTCACATGGTCTATAAAAAGTGGTCTATAAAAGATAATGATTGATGCCCTAGCAGACCACGAAGGATCAATCAGCATCTGTGGCAGAAAGATCACCAACTTACGTTTTGCTGATGACATTGATGGATTAGCAGGAAGTGAAGAGGAGCTGACTAGTCTTGTCGAGCACCTGGACAAGACCTCACAGGCATATGGCATGGAGATCAGCGCCGAGAAGACCAAGGTGATGACGAACAATCCTCGGGGCTTCAAAATGGAAATCAAAGTGAAGGGACAAAAACTGGAAGCTGTGAACAACTTCAAATGCCTGGGATCTATTGTGACTGATGAAGGGTCCAAACCAGAGATACTGTCCAGGGTAGCACAAACAACAGCAGCATTGGCAAAGTTGAAGCCAATATGGCGTGACAGAAATATCACTCTCTCGTCGAAGATCAGGCTCATGCACACGCTGGCCATCTCCGTATTCCTGTGTGATGGAGTGGCATAAGGCATGATGGTAGCAGGGCACAGGTATGAGACAATTCGTGCTTGCTTTCCACAACTTTATTCATCCATGGGTACAGGAGCCCCTGGCTGGTCCGAGGCCTGATGATAATCGCCTGGACCAACCCAAGACCGTGGTGGCAGTGGTCTCTCCCCCAGATGGAATGGGGTCTTGTAGCGGGTCTCGTAGTGGGTCTGTCTTAGCATGCACTGCTGCCTCTATTTATTGGGGTCCACAAGAATAGATACACAGAGGGAACCCGAGGACTTTTACACAAAGGACAGAAGTCTTCTGGCGTGGGAAACAGATGTAGGGAGGCGTTGGTGGCTCAGAATTATGTTGCTCCCAAACTGACCACAATGTCAGCCTATGTCCAGCCCAGCGCCCCACAGAGAAGGGAAGGAGTGGCCACAGCTGGAGACGAGGGAAGCGAGAGAGCGGAGGCTGTGAAACAGGGGCAGAGCGGTAGGTGGGTGCTGACAATCTGGCAGCTCCGACCGCTGACATCTTGGAGACAACCATGCCAGTCATCCTCCAGCCCAGCGCCACCAGCTGAGAGATGAGTGGTCACAGCGGGAGACAGGGGAGGGAGAGAGCGAAGGCTTGGGAGAGGGAGAGAGAGAGAGAGAGAGAGAGAGAGAGAGAGAGAGAGAGAGAGAGAGAGAGAGAGAGAGAGAGAGAGAGAGAGAGCAAGTTACATGGCAAGAGGTCGAGAATACTGAGAGCAAAGTAATTCAGTAGGGAAGGATTTCCTCTTGGCTACACCTGTATGCATGTGAGTCCTGGACACTCACATCTGAACTACAGAGACGGATACAAGCCCTGGAAATGAGATGCTACCGCAAGATTCTGAACATCTCATATAAAGACCATGTCACGAATGAGGAAGTCAGCAACAGGATCAGGAGAGCAATTGGACAGTACGAAGACCTCTCAATCGTGAAAAGCAGAAAGCTGAAGTGGTACGGTCACGTGTCAAGAGGCAGTGGGCTGGCCAAGACCATCCTGCAAGGTACCTTACCAGGTGGGAGAAGGAGAGGCAGGCAGAGAAAGAGATGGGAAGACAACATCAGAGTGGACAGGCTTGACCTTTGCTGACTCACAACGAGCCACAGAGGATAGAGATCGATGGAGGAAGATTGTCCAAAAGTCATCAGTGGTGCCTCAACAACTCATCTCAGGGTTAAGAGATTGAACTGATGACGGAGGATTGGAGTAATGTGAACTGGGACTATGAGGACTTGTAGTGTTGTGAACTGTGACAGGAAGGACTATGGACTATGGACGGTGTGAACTATGTGCCAACAAGGATGAACATGTGAGTGTGTGTGTGGGGGTGGGTGGGGGGTGGGGTGGAGTGCATGCGTTACACGTTGATGATCGTGTATGTATGCTGTGTGAGTTTGGTTGTTGATGTGCATGCCTGTCTCTTGTTGGTCTTTCCTGTGATTGTGTTGCGATGCAGGATGAAGAACATGATGTGGGGGGAGGGGGGTGGGGGTGGGGGGCTTGTACATGTGTTATGATTGAAGATCGGGTATGTGCGATTGCGTGACGATGGTTGTTTGATGAGCATGCTTGTGTCTTTTTGTACCTTCGATCTGTGATTATTTGTTGCGATGTAGAATGTTTCTCTATTAAATTGAATTGCCTATCATGTAGTGCTAAATGTGTCCTACCTTATTGTGTCTTTCTGTTTAGGCCTACTATATCTGACACGCGTGTTCAGTATATTTACAATGGGTAGATTTGTGATAAAGTAACATGTGTTATTATATTTGTTAGAGTAATAAATTATGATACAATTGCATGCATGCTATCTTACTTTATGGCCTATGATTAGTATGTGGACTCCACTTGAACGCTGTGATTGAGTTAATTAGTGTTGAAATTCTTGTACGTTTCTTTTTTTGTATGTATGTAATATGTATGTATTGTGTTTTTGCCACCGACAAAACAAATTTCCTTGTAACAATGAGGACAATAAAGTATCTTGTATATTTGCAGCTTTCTGGCGTACAGATCAGAGGGGGGGGGGGGGGGGGGGGGGAGGAGATAAAAAGAGAAAGCCAGTGAAATGAAGTAAATGTGGTGCTCTACGTTTAGACTACACTCGATTAAACAGTACCCTACCTCAAAACAGAGCCTCTTTCTCCTCACACTGTCAACTCACACAATACTAACTTGTTTCATGTTGTTGACAAAAGATCGATGTTTCTGCACATGTGTTTGATGCTTAATAAATCTTTTTCAACTTTGATGTTTTTCATGTTTTGCGCGAAAAATTGAATGAGAGAAAGTGTGACGCTGCGGTGTAAAGTTAAGTTAAGACGTCACTTCTGACACCAGGGCACATAACTCTGAAACGCCAAGAAACCCGAAGCAATAGTCGATAAGGCTCCATTTGGATGCAATTAGACTTACTTCCCCTACCTGGAAAGACAGGCTCAAATCGGAAAAGTGCGCCGTTTCCATGCATGCCCTAATGAGGCAGATAAGGAAACCCAGAGAATGATGTAACTCTGCTTTTTGCCGCAAGGCGACATTGTTGTCGTGCACAACGGGTGATTTCCCTCCCCACCAACCATTTGTCTGCCGCATTTCCGTCCACACGTCCATCCCTTTTAAACACGTGATGTCCGCCTGCCAGTATGTAGGTCACACTGAAATGGGGATCACTCTTATGCAACACACTGTGTGTGAAAAGCAAAACAGCTGTCAATGCTTTCCCATGCTTTTCTGGTTCTAAATTCGAGAACACACAGAGATAAGTTGTCAACAAAGGTTTGTATTGTTTATTTTCAGAATGACGGACAGAAATCTAAAAGTGATCTGTATAGCATCGAGTCTAGGTCGTTACGATGATCAACAGGTCCATGTAAAAAACTACACCTGATCGTGACAATACATTGATCATTTGGGCAAAGTACATGTGGTTAACAAAGCTACTGAACCGATCTTGATAATGTGTGTT
>JAWQFJ010014232.1:20000-32785 GCA_034096865.1 Theodoxus fluviatilis | reverse complement strand
TGCTCTGAGTTCTCCATCTTGCTTTATATCTGGTTACTCCTCCTTTTATGGGAGCCCATCGTTACCTTCGATCAGTTTAGGACGTTAGTGGTACTCCCAGGGATGTAAATATTTTGCGCCAGGCACTGGGTACGCTATGTCATGAATAAATGTTAAAGAGCAAAAGTGAGTTAGGAAGAGAATATTCAAAAACATGCGTGGCAGGAACTGACGGCACACATGGTGCCTTTGCAACAACATTTGACAGAATTGATTTCAACGCGAGATTATTTCATACATGTAGTTGGACACCTAAAGCATTGATACAGTTAAAGATTAAACGTATCCGTGTATTGTCTGTCTAATTTATCTGGAGTCGAATGCGTTGTTTACTAAATATATGTAAGTAGCATAACAGAGAAATGATATTAGTTTCTAGTCGCCATAACGATCGTTGATCAACATTGATGCAAAATGTGACGTTTTGAGTACAGACATGTCTGCCCGTTGTTTCAACTCCTGTTTTGTGCGATCAAGCTATCTTTTAGAGGCGCAGCTTATGAGTATTAAACTGTTATTTCAGCTTGTATTCAGACGGAGTCACCTTGATGATATGGCTGAGATTCCTTTCGCTTGATCGTCCATGTCTTCCTTTGCTTAGTCTCAGCGAGCGAATTGTGTTGAACGGGGACAGAGTAAGGAGACATCTGCATTGACAGGTGGTGTTCGAGGCAGTCAGGGGCGACGGTTACTTGGGAGACATCGCTCTGGATGACATCTCTTTCACTCAAGGATCATGTGGTGGTGGTAAGTGCATCCACCGTCACGATGCAATGCCGACAAATTTGTACAATGATTTTCATTTATATGAGGAAAAGATCATGTAACATTGCTGATTGGCAAACCATTATCAGGAATACTGACCTTAAACCTGATGTGGTAATTCTCACAGAGTAGACTGTGTAGTGCCTAACGTATCAGCCTGTTTTCACGAGAGAGAGAGAGAGAGAGAGAGAGAGAGAGAGAGAGAGAGAGAGAGAGAGAGAGAGAGAGAGAGTCCTCTGGTGGACAACATTGCATTAAGCATGTAGGTACTATGGTTGATACTGCTCATCTCCTTGAGCGAGTTGATGTACCCACGTTGCAGCACGTCCTCTTACTGAGCAGAAAATCAGAGACCTCGTAGAGTAGAGGGGGAAAATTTTGGAATATGCCCAAGTCACAATCACTTATCAGCATCGTTGAAGGAAACCACTGTTGCTCACTGACCAAGACCGTTTGGATATACAGGAAAGAACACGTAGTCGTCACAAGAAAAACCGCGCCCCTCAATTGAGATTTACCTTTAACTTTTTTTAAATGGAAAATGTATGCGTAGTTTGGGCGATAGACCTTCCTGGGAGGTTTGTATCACGCACTACCTGCTGTGGGCGACTGGATTCGCATCCTGTGACTTAAGTTCAAAAACTATTTTCTGAATCAAACTTAGGGTTGTTCAGATGTCCTGTGGTAGCTTCTCTGAGTTTACTTTGTACCTGAAGTTTTCCACCTCGCTTTGCAGGGTCCACCGTTGGGCCCTCCTCCAGCCCCAGTCAGGCCTCGTGCGACTTCGAGTCCACCAACATCTGTGGCTTCAGCCAGGACACTCAAGACGACTTTGATTGGACTCGCGCCACGGGGGCCACCTCCTCCTTTAACACGGGGCCCTCCTCTGACCACACCTACGGCACTAACGCAGGTAGACATGGACACGCAAGAGTTTGACATCTGGCTAAAGGAGTCATGTGGAAGTGTCTCCAGGCTTTCCATAGATTCATGTGTAAGAGATATATCTTTTGTGTGTGTTGTCCCCCACCCACCCCCCACCCCCCACCCGAATCAATTTCAAAATCATACCGAGAGTCTTTCACTGAACATTATGAGTTTTTCTTTTTTGTCTGAGGAAGTTTTAAAAGGTTGGTTTGCGGGCACACAATGAAATAGTTGATGTTTGTCTGTTTAGAATAAAATCTTTAGTTAAAAATTTTCGACCGACATGGCGCATCAGTGGAGTAGAAAAACTGTCTATTGCTGTCTGTTGAGCAGATAGGAAGAGAAAGGGAGAGAGGGAGAGAAAAGGAGAGAGAGAGAGTGAAAGAAAGAAAGAAAGAAAGAGAGAGAGAGAGAGAGAGAGAGAGAGACCGACCGACCGACCGACCGACCGACAGACAGACAGACAGACAGACAGACAGACAGACAGACAGACAGACAGACAGACAGACAGACAGACAGACAGACAGACAGACAGACACACACACACACACAGACAGACACACACACAGGCAGACAGACACACAGACAGACAGATAGACACAAATCAGACACACAGACAGACAGACAAACAGACAAGACCAGACCAGACCAGACCAGACCAGACCAGGATAGACCAGACAGGACAGACAAACCAGACAGACAGACAGACCAGACAGACAGACAGACAGACAGACAGAGAAGGTGGGGGTGCGACGTTTATATAACTTTGCTTCTGTCTAGCTCTGTTGTATAATATATACCGACAACTTCTTCCTACTAAGTGCTTATCTATATGTATGTTGGTCTGTGGTCTATGGTCTGTAGTCTATGGTCTGTGGTCCATGGTCTGTGGTCTATGATCTGTGGTCTATGGTCTGTGGTCTATGGTCTGTGGTCAATGAATGTGTCTTCTGCAGGCCATTACATGTACATCGAGACTTCCGCCCCGAGGTCACCTCGCCAAGTTGCCCGTCTCAACTCCTTCATCCTGTACGGCCCGACAAGCCCAAAGTGCCTCAAGTTCTGGTACCACATGTTCGGCAGGGACACGGACACGCTCAACGTCTACCTGCTTCGTGGAGGGAACCGAGGGCAACCCATTTGGTCACTGCAAGGTCTGCACGTTTCTTCCTTGTGAACAAGTGTGGATGTCCATGTTCAGCAGGGATAGGCGGATGAGAAAGTTCAGTCATATGAATAGAGTCTTGTGGGTGCGAACAATTTCAATGCGTCGGGGTAACAGTAGCCAGTGCAGTTTAGGCTACTCTTCCATTGCAGAAAAATGATCGAGCCGTTTGAAATGATGGTGATAGGAAATTGTGTATCTATCTTTGTCACTGGGTGTTAGTGTATGCAAGCTAAAGAACAAGGCGGTGTTACACCTGAAAGACGTTTGGGAAAATAGTCTCCAGGACCGCGACGAATATGCACAAACAGCTTTCACATACCTACTCAATGTTACTGACGGTTGCTTGATCAATACGATATCATCGTGAAATGCATAACATGTCAAGTAAAATGAACAGCCTGACATTTACTTTTGATGTTGTGTCATTGGCTCAAATTTGAACAGCGGAACATGTCATAATCGGCTTCATCAGAGACTATAGTACTTGTCAGGGTCAACAATCATAACTGTTAGCTTTACCTGTTCGCACATGAAAAAAATCTTGAACTCTTTTATTTTGAAATCACACATTCGGAAATCTGATATTTTTGTTGGTAAAACACTTTTGCGTACGATGTATGCACGTATACATCTGACGTCATAATGTGTTTCCATGGCAACAGGTGACCAAGGGAACCAGTGGACGCAGGCCAACGTGAACCTACAGGTGACCTCCAGCAATGCCCCCTACCAGATCGTCTTGGAGGCGTCCGTAGGCAAAAGCTACCTGGGCGACATCGCCATCGACGACTTCAGCATTCAGGACGGAAGCTGCAGTGCGGGGTCGGGGGCAGCAGGTATATGTGTGTGTGTGCGCGCGCGCGCGTGTGCGTGCGTGTATGCGTGTGTGTGTGTGCGTGCGTGCGTGCGTCTGTGTATGTGTGTGTACGTGTGTGTGTGCGCGTGCGTTTGTGTATGTGAGTGTGTGCGTGCGTGTGTGCGTGCGTGCGTGTGTGTGTGTGTACGTGCGTGCGTGCGTGCGTCTGAGTGTGCGTGCGTCTGTGTATGCGCCCGCGCGTGTGTGTAGACGTGCGTTTGTGTGTGTATGACTGTGCGCGTGCACGCGTGTATGTGTGTGTATGTGTGTAAGTGCGCGCGTGGGTGCGTGCGTGCGTACGTGCGTGCGTGTGTGTGTGAGTGCGCGCGGGTGCGCGTGTGTGTCTGTGTGTGCGTGTGTGAATATGTCTGTGCGAATATGTCTATGTGTGTGTGTGTGTGTGCGTGTGTGCGTGCGTGTGTGTGTGTGTGTGCGTGTGTGTGTGTGTGTGTGTGTGTGTAAATGTATGTGCGCGCGCGCGCGTGTGTATGTAAATGTACATGAATATGTATGCGTGTGTTTGTATGTGTCAATGTACATGTCACTCTTTGCATCCGAGCATGTGCATGCAGATGGGCACGCGCGCATGATTTCTGTAACGTCTCGCCAAATGAAATAATGAATTTGAAAAAAATGATGACACTCTGTAGAACAAACTGTCACTGCCCAATGATGACACTCTGTAGAACAAACTGTCACTGCCCACTGATGACACTCTGTAGAACAAACTGTCACTGCCCACTGATGACACTCTGTAGAACAAACTGTCACTGCCCACTGATGACACTCTGTAGAACAAACTGTCACTGCCCACTGATGACACTCTGTAGAACAAACTGTCACTGCCCAATGATGACACTCTGTAGAACAAACTGTCACTGCCCACTGTCCACAGGGACACCGGCAGACTGCACGTTCGACAAGGACTTGTGTCTGTGGCACAACGTGCTGCAAGACGACTTTGACTGGACACTGAGCAGCTCCATGCAGACTTCCTCTCAAGGCACCGGACCCAGAATGGATCACACGCAGGGCAACGCGCAAGGTGGGCATTGTGGTGATTGTGGCACTCCTCCTCCTCCTCCTCCTCCTCCTCCTCCTCCTCCTCCTCCTCCTCCTCCTCCTCCTCCTCCTCCTCCTCCTCCTCCTCCTCCTCCTCCTCCTCCTCCTCCTCCTCCTCCTCCTCCTCCTCCTCCTCCTCCTCCTCCTCCTCCTCCTCCTCTTCCTGCTCCTCCCCCTCCCCCTCCTCCTGCTCCTCCCCCTACTCCTGCTCCTTCCCCTCAGTCTCCCCCTCCCCCTCCTCATTCTCCTCCCCCTCCTCTTCCCCCTCCCTCTTCCCCCCTCCTCTTCCTCCCCTCCCGCTCCACCCCCTCCCCTCCTCTCCCTCCTCCCCCTCCTCCCCCCCCTCCTCCCCTCCTCCCCCTTCTCCTCCTCCTCTTCCCCTCCTTCTCCTCCCTCTTTTCCCCGCCCCTCCTCCTCCTCCTCCTCCTCCTCCTCCTCCTCCTCCTCCTCCTCCTCCTCCTCCTCCTCCTCCTCCTCCTCCTCCTCTCCTCCTCCTCCTCCTCCTCCCTCCTCCTCCTCCTCCTCCTCCTCCTCCTCCTCCTCCTCCTCCTCCTCCTCCTCCTCCTCCTCCTCCTCCTCTTCCTCCTCCTCATTCTCCTCCTCCTCCTCCTTCTCCCCATTCTCCTCCTTCTCCTCCTCTTTCTCCCCCTCCTCTATCTCCTCCTCCTCTTCCCCCTCCTCAATCTCATCATTATCACCATCGACGTCGTCGTTTTAACTGGAATCGTGACTGGGCTTGCTTTTGCTCCTACCAGCACCTGTGGTTTTCGTGATCAATGTCCTTACATAGCCTTCAAAGGCTGAAAGGCCGTAACACTACATTATTCATCCTTAACATCATCATCATCATCATCATCATCGTCATCATCATCAGCAGCAGCAGCAGCAGCAGCAGCAGCAGCATCATCATCATCAGCATCATCATCAGCATCATCGTCGTCGTCGTCGTCGTCATTATTTTCATTATTATCATCATCATCATATTCATTGTAATCATCATCATCATCAAGGTTTTCTTCACGGCACATTCACGACTATCCGCTGTTCAACTCTTCTGCCTGCTTCTGCCTTCAGGCCACTACGTGTATATCGAGGCCTCGGACCCACGTAAGCAAGGGGACCGCGCCAAATTGGTCAGTGCTGCCCTGACCCCCTCGACCGGACTTTGCCTGTCCTTCTACTACAACATGTTTGGCACCTCGGTGGGCACCCTGCGTGTGTGGTTGGACGTGCAGGCCTCCTCCTCCCCCCTTCCCGTCTGGGAGCTGTCCGGAGCCCAGGGCTCCAACTGGAACCAGGGCCAGATTGCCATACCTGCACAAAGCAACTCTTATCAGGTGAGATGGGACGTAGGGAAAGAGGGAAGGCGGAAGGGAGGGAGATGGAAAAGATGGACTTTAAAGAGAGGGGGGAAGAGGCGTGGATTGAATGACGAAGAGCATGGAAGGATGTTTTGAGATAGAGAGATGGGGTACAGGCGGACCAGTATGCGTGCATGCACAGGCACATGTATGCTTGCACACACACACTTGCACACGGAAATGAACAGAAAGAGAGAGATAGAGAGATAGAGAGAGAGAGAGAGAGAGAGAGAGAGAGAGAGAGATGGGAGGGAGATTAAGTGGGATTAACAAACGAGCAGGTGTATTATCAGGCAGAAAAACAAATACGTAGACACAATATTAATGAGATTTATAAACGAGGAGTCACCGGGAAACATGCACAGGAGGAGGCATGCATACTTTGGACGATGACAGTTAAAGTATCACGGTTTCGTTGCATGTATTTTTCATTGCTGTCCACCCCAACCCAAGCTGCTATTTGCAAGAACAGTATGAATGCTAACTGTGCATGTTTACATGTCTGACCACAGATCATCTTCGAGGGGGTGCGCGGCGTGAGCTGGAGTGGTGACATCGCCCTGGATGACGTCAAACTGACAAATGCCTCGTCATGCTCGAGTGAGTTGTTCATGGCAGTGCGGGGAATTTTGGACATTATAACTCGCAGCACGAATGCTCAACTAAGGAGAGTGGAAATGTGGCACCAGTACTCTGGTAAAATCAGCAAAACTGACTAGTAAAAGCTGCGATAATACTTTTTCTGCATGTGCAGGCAAAAATGTATTTAATTTTTCTTCTCGAACTCTTTTAAATGCTTTCCATTCAGTGTCGCACACTTTTTTTCGATAAAAAAACGTTGCACAAGCAATTACTTGTTTAACCTGAAATTCGACATGTGCGTCTTTACGCTAGTCACGCTGTTAAGGCATGTCAACAATGTTTGACACATGATTGCAATGCAAGTTTCACTGAATTCGTATTAATCGTCTGGAACAAGGTGTAGAAATGTATCGGCAGAGACTTTGGCGGTGAACAATGGGGAGATACGTCAGAGGACAGCAGTGGAAATACGTTCGTTACGCATTCATTTTGCAGCCTAGTCGTATGGGTCCCAGTGAACTGAGATGATGCACGATCGAAGAAACCGAAGCCTGCATGATGAAGCATGAGATTTAGCGTGGATTCCCCATCCAGTAGAAGCTGAGAAGTCTCTGTATCCTTCGGTGCCGTGAGGGGCACCAGTCCCGTGTCTAAAGCACGCGCTCGCTGTCGCTCGGGGAAAGCGGTGCTGGCGTTCGAGGCAAGCGGTGCTGGCGTTTGACGCAAGCGGTGCTAGCGTTCGAGGCAAGCGGTGCTGTCGTTTGACGCAAGCGGTGCTAGCGTTCGAGGCAAGCGGTGTTGGCGTTCGAGGCAAGCGGTGTTGGCGTTCGAGGCAAGTGGTGTTGGCGTTCGAGGCAGGCGGTGCTGGCGTTCGAGGCAAGCGGTGCTAGCGTTCGAGGCAAGCGGATCCTAGAGTTGCATCCTCGCATCGCTTCTACCCACACCGGGAGTACAGGGCAGTAATGGCTCACTCTAGAATGAATAGCTCTTGTGAGCCAGGATCAGGTTGGAATGCTCCCAAGGGAGTGGAGGTGCCGCTGATTTTTGACTGTTCGGGTCTGTCTGCCTGACGCCATGTTATTCCTCAGATACCATCACAGGATGGATCAAATGACCCAGTGATCAAGAGGTAAAGTGTACCGCAGTTCGGGACCCACATCTGGGCCATATATTATCACGGTACAAAGCAAGAGGTAAAGTGTACCGCGGTTCGGGACCCACATCTGGGTCAGATATTATCACTGTACAAAGCAAGAGGTAACGTGTACCGCAGTTCGGGACCACATCTGGGCCATATATTATCACTGTACAAAGCAAGAGGTAACGTGTACCGCAGTTCGGGACCACATCTGGGCCATATATTATCACTGTACAAAGCAAGAGGTAAAGTGTACCGCAGTTCTGGACCCACATCTGGGCCATATATTATCACTGTACAAAGCAAGAGGTAAAGTGTACCGCGGTTCGGGACCCACATCTGGGCCATATATTATCACTGTACAAAGCAAGAGGTAAAGTGTACCGCAGTTCGGGACCCACATCTGGGCCATATATTATCACTGTACAAAGCAAGAGGTAAAGTGTACCGCAGTTCGGGACCCACATCTGGGCCATATATTATCACTGTACAAAGCAAGAGGTAACGTGTACCGCAGTTCGGGACCACATCTGGGCCATATATTATCTCTGTACAAAGCAAGAGGTAAAGTGTACCGCGGTTCGGGACCCACATCTGGGCCATATATTATCACTGTACAAAGCAAGAGGTAAAGTGTACCGCAGTTCGGGACCCACATCTGGGCCATATATTATCACTGTACAAAGCAAGTACTTTTTTCGTTCTGTTTGTACAGGGATTCCGGGCAATGCTTTCCCCACCGTCACCCAGGGGACCTCAGGCACCTCTCCCCCCACCACTCAGGCATTCACTGCACGTGCTATCGTGGCCACCACCACCGCCCCCCAAAGTGAGATTCCCCAAAATGTATCCTTGTGATTTTACTGTACATCCTGCGCGGTTATCTGAACCGGTGTATCTGTGTTGTGTTTCTTTTTGCCTGTGTTTACATGTTTGTATGTGTTTGTTCTTTCTTTGGGTTTCCCTCTGTGGTTTAGACTTAAGAACAGACCCAACGGGACTTTTATGCAATATTCGTAAAAGGCAAATAACCAGGAAAATTAAGACTTGATTTGCTTTTCATCTAGCCCGCTCTTGTGAAATCATAGTAATGATCCTTAATAATTAATCGCCTACAGCGACTGATACGGCGTAAAACTTTCCTCCTTCCTTTTTTCTTTCCTTGGATTAGTTAATTCTCTCTAATTTGCAAATACCATCAATGGTGCACTTGCGCACACAGTGAACATTTGCCTGCAACTTTATCATCGCACTTGCTATGAACGCACTCTTTCTCACCATTTCCTACTGTTTGTCATTGACCATCTTTCCAAGCAGAAATTTTATTTGCGTAGCATTCTCTTTTCACAGCATAAATGTATTTCTGTAACTCCAGCTATGTCTTAAGTTGCCACTCAACATTGTCGCATGTCTCTCACATTGTGAATGCTTCACGTTCTGCATAAAATACCAACACATCTTTCCATTGTGTTCATAGCGGGCGTCGCCTGCAACTTTGAGAAGGGCTTGTGTGGATGGACCCAGGACATTAGAGACAACTTCGACTGGACTAGAAATACTGGAAGAACCTCGTCTTTTGGTACCGGGCCTAGCGGCGACCACACCAGTGGCGGTGAGAAGAGAGAGAGAGAGAGAGAGAGAGAGAGAGAGAGAGAGAGAGAGAGAGAGAGAGAGAAAGAGAGAGAGAGATTTTCTTCTTCACTGTTTTGCATCGTTTCTCTTCTCTTCAAGGGATCAATATTTGTATCACAATATAGCTTGTTCCATTACTTTCTCATAAACAGGCACCTCCGCATAGACCGCCAACACACACACACACACACACACACACACACACACACACACACACACACACACACACACACACACACACACACACACACACACACACACACTGAATATAAGTGACATGGCTGTCTCCGTTTGAGACCCCCCTCTCATCAGCTGGAACCCCTGGCTGCTGGGCTTTCGGGGCCTGCTCCAGATGCTCTGCCAAGGTTGAGCCCAAGCAGCCAAAGATGCTACTTGCGTTTCCAAGCACACACAAACATGCACACACTCATGCATACATTCGCGCCTATCCTACTGCGAATCCTGAAAGTTAGTGAACGTTTAGACGTAGGAAGTATGATGGTACTGTGTTGCCCGAAGGCATTTTAACCGGGGTGTCGAAGGAGTTTTTTTTAATGAGGGAGAAGCCGTGTTTGGTGCTGTCCACTATTTCAAATGTACTATCCAGCCAGAGGATATGAGGCACGCAAGATATTTCTTATCAGATTAGTGTCTGCGCCAGAGGTAAACTATGTGTGTGTGTGTATGTGTGTGTGTGTGTGTGTGTGTATGTGTGTGTGTGTGTGTATGCGGGCGTGTGTGTGTGTGTGGGGGGGGGGGGGGTTGTGTGTGTGTGTGTGTGTGCAATTCCGCAGTATTCCCCTCTTGAATTATCATATCATTTTGTCTGTCATTCAGCACTGATCTTTTGAAACGCTGAATCCGCAGATGCATTGAAAGTAGTAAAGACCAGTCTCATGGATCTGTCTGCGGGACTCAATAAGTCATCACTTCCTAAAGCAATGCTCACTTCTCACCCAAAACCACAGGAGGCTACTACGTGTACATCGAGGCCAGTGGCAAAGCGGTCAACACCAAATCTCGGCTGGTGAGCCCCAGCCTGCAGTTCACCAATGGCGTCAGCAAGTGCTTCACCTTCTGGTACAGCATGTACGGCCCCCAGATCGGCTCCCTCAACGTCTATCTCCAACAAAACGGAAACATGGGCAATCCCCTCTGGGCGCGTAAGGGTAACCAAGGCAACCAGTGGATGCAAGCCAGCATTACATTATCCGCCTCAGGCACCGCACAGGTAAGGAAGCATTGCGTATAGTTGCCACGGTAACGGGCACGCCCTTGACGGCCAAAACTTAAAGTGTTGAAGGGACGAGTGAGGGAAAGGACGTGACGGAATGAGTTCTGGGAGTTTGTCCTTGCACACAGATAATGTGAACAGCTTGTAGGTAGTGCCTGGAACAGCACATGGAATGATCGAAGGCAGTTGTTGTTTACTGCGGATGCTTATCATATGCACGTAAATGCTTTGGCTCGCAGTTCGTGTCCTTTGGTCGAAGTAAATTGTTTACGCTCTTTCACTGCTTCACTTTCATTGCCCATTGAATAACTGACCATCGAGAAAAATATTGTCATAGGAAAAGTAATGTTATTAAAACATTCAAAGATAAAAACAGCAACTTAGATAACAAACGTCTCCTGGTTTTGTTACGCCCCATTTATGATCTAATGGAAGGTAGTATGGCAGTGGAGCTGCTTGATGCCTCCTGATTAGCTGGGCTAAGCTAAGCTCATTCTGAACACAGAGATGTAGTATCTCTGACACAGGTTGGTCACGTGACTTCGAATCCACATTCCAATGATTCTACCAATCAAAATTCAACATGATCAGAAGACCATTGAGAGTAAAAAGAGGCGATTCTATTTCACTCCAATTATTTATCCCGATAGATAAACACAAATTTGGTGTTCTAATAAAACTAATCTATGAGATTTTCAGGAAATCATTTGAGAACTACTTTTAGCGCGAACGTGTCTATAAGGTTGCAAACTGCCTTGAGCACGTGCGATTGTGTATATACAGTAGTCGCCGCTTATTAAAAACACATTGGGACCGAACAAAAGTGTTTTTAATAAGCGGCGTTTTTATTAACCGGCACTTCCCGCTTCACCAAGCCGTTGCGTTTCTTCCACCTGTTAAACCACCCATTTGTAGCTTTGAATTCGGAGCGACCAAGCTGGGAAGCAATCTGTTCCGCCTTCTGACGCAGGATTGGGCCGTTTACAGGTGTGTTGCGCTCTTGGATAGAGTCGAACCACCGCTTTAAGCCATCTTCTGTCTCTTTATCCTTCCCGCAGCGCCGACGCTTCCTTTGGCCTTGACTGGAGCCCTCTGCGATATCAGCCCTAAGTTCATCTTCTTTTTTCAGTGTCTGGCACAGAAATGATGCCGACACACCCAAAATGTCAGCACCCTCCCTCAAACTTTTAGAATTTAGCTCTCGGTAGCGATCAAGCAAGTCCACTTTGTCTTTGGGTGTCATTTCTGTTCTATTTCTTTTCTTTGGAGCTGAAGTTAAAGCCATTTTCTGATTCACTGCTTATCCAGCGAGACTAGACAGTGTTGAATTGACATCTGACGGTTTGCTGACAAGGTACGTGTAATCACTGTTCACACAAACGCTGAAGCGTCTTTAGTTGTCATCTAACGGTTTGCTGACAAGAATTCACAACCAGAGATCGACTCTGACCCTCCGAACTCGCTCAATGAAGTATAAATATTGCTGTTGTATTCAAAGTCCTTATAATTAGTAGAGTTCACAATATTACACTCTTGTGATTCGAATTTTACCGCATACAAGTTTTACATTCATGGGAAATCGATGTTTAGAAAATGAACTGACGGAAAAATGGCTGCCAGTATGGAGTGTATCACAACAAGCGGAGGAATACACTCACGATGTGATATGGCATTCAGCGTGGCTGTTCAGAACGGTGGTATGCATGTTATGGAAGAATTTAGGCTATCATGTGACCAGCCTGTTGCTGAGACTATATTCACTAGTCTCAGCCACGCTGAATGAGCTAAGCTAAGCTAAGCGCGTGGACTTTGCAGATCTTGCTGGAGGGCACCATCGGGGCAGGGTACACTGGAGACATCGCCATCGACGATACCAACATCCAGGATGGAAGCTGTGGAGGTATGATATATTGCTATTTCTGTTGCTGTTGAAAGCTGACAACAGCCACTAAGATTAGACGGTCAGAGCCATTTGATACTACATGAACAGTGTGCAATGCTTGTCGTCACATATTAACTCC
>JAWQFJ010014232.1:10000-12500 GCA_034096865.1 Theodoxus fluviatilis | reverse complement strand
GGGGAAAGAGAGAGAGAGAGAGAAAGAGAGAAAGAGAGAGAGAAAGAGAGAGAGAGTTTAAGAAAATAAACTGATCAAGTTTGCTGATTGCCATTTCGAGATCATACTTACATCTTATGTCAGGCACTGCGTGTGTGCATACATTCTGTGTGTGTGTGTGTGTGTGTGTGTGTAAGAAAGAAAGAGAGAGAGGGAGAAAGAAAGAGAGAGAGAAAGAGAGAGAGGGAGAAAGAAAGAGAGAGAGAAAAGAGGGAGAGAAAGAGAGAGAAAGAGAGAGAAAGAAAGAGTGAGAAAAAGAGAGAGAGATAGAAATAGAGGGGGAAAGAGAGAGAGAGAAAGAGAGAAAGAGAGAGAGAAAGAGAGAGAGAGTTTAAGAAAATAAACTGATCAAGTTTGCTGATTGACATTTCGGGATCATACTTACATTTTTGCTAAATTTCCTATGTCACAAAACTATGGCCACAAGACTCACCTGTGTCTACCACCTGACCCTTTGCCTCCAGGCTACTACGCCTTCATCGAGACCAGCGCACCTCGCAAACCCGGAGAAACTGCGCGCCTGCTCAGTGAGACCTTCCGATCTACCGGGGGCTCCCCTCGCTGCTTCCGGTTCTGGTACAACATGTACGGACAGAGTGTGGGCCAGCTGTCTGTGTACTACGTCACCAACAACACGTACCCTGGCACGTTGCTATGGCAACTAAACGGTCAACAACAGAACGCTTGGAATTCAGGCCAATTCCCCGTGCAGTCTACCTCGGAATACAGGGTTAGAAAGGCTACCAATCATTTTTTTTCTTTCAGGTGTCTGAATAATTTTGAAAATAACGACAACAAAATAACTGATTGGGGCATCCCCAGGGATTGCAGCTGACGAGAGGGGATTTGAGTGGCTCCGGCCGCATGTTGCACGAGTGAAAGTGCTTCAACTCTTGCAGTTTTGAAAGGAATTCATACGTTGTTGCTACGTCTCCATCAATATGAGTAAATTTCTCAATAACACCTTCATATATTATTTCCAGAAGATGAACAAGATATTATTGACTTATCGCAAGAATACGAATTATATCTCTATTTTCCTCCTTCAGGAAATGTTTCTCTTTCTTGTTTCGGTATGACTACCTTTTTCTTTTGCCCTAAGTGACTTGAAAAAGTCCAATACTGAAAACACACATTTAAGAAATGACTCAAGTACGTAGATGACGCCCAGCTGACCTCAGACGCAGACAGAGTGTTTGAATTAGACATATGTTGACCAGAATAGGAATTTGCTCGTTTTCATCTTATCACACTCAGGTCACGGACAAAGACATTTCTAGTTGTTGTTTTTTTCATCTTGCAAAGCTTTAAACCCGTGGTGCAGAGGGGAGCCTTGGGTTAGAGAGCGCCTCCTGACCTGCTCCAATAACCGCAGCCATTTACTCTCCATATAAAGTTGGGAGTAATGATTTGAACACCAATCGTAGAATAGGACTTAGTCTTCTTGCCTATCAGTCCATCAACCTCCTTGCAGATCATGTTCGTGGGCAAGGTGGGCAATTTCTACCTGGGTGACATCGCTGTGGATGACATCACGTTCGTGTCCGGAACCTGCGCCTACACTCCTGCCTTGGCACGGCCCCCGTCTGTGAGCACCGCCACCCCCGCCACCTCCACTGCCTCTCCCATGGTCAACCCCACCTCCGGTGAGTATCTCACAGATCCTGTTGGAACCTTCCGCAGTCTCCCCCAGTCATCTCTCGGTGACATTGGACTAAAACTCATCATCATCCACCCGTCCATCCATGCCATCCCTTTCGAATCAATTTGTATTGATTTTATTCACTTTTTAGAAGTATGCGAATTGTATCATTCGTGTTTTGAAAGGATATTGTTAAATTGAAATTACATACTGCGCCGATAGATGTATTTGCTTTTATGTTTATCAAAGCTTCCAGTGCTTGGCTTTTTCGCGCACGCCAATCGAAAAGCGATACATTTAATGTTTATTCACATTCTTTATAATTCACCAGTTGGTTCTACCCTAAATAACTACAAAAGATGTTGTCACCTCGTGTTTGCAACGCTTGCTAAGCAATCTAAACAACTGCCTAGATTTACCTTCACTCTCGACTGAAAAGAAAATCGGCAAGAATTTGCAGAAAAGAAACTCTGCTGTGAACAATGTTAGTCATAATCACATTTTCGTTTCTTTTGTAATTGCCCATAACTCCGCTGTTTGATCCATGACCCATTCGAGTTCTTTCTCAACCACATTGCACTACAAACTCTGATCATTTTCCAGCTGCCACTGCGTTCAACTGCAACTTCGAATCCAACATGTGTGCCTGGAATCAGGCCCAGGACGACACGTTTGACTGGACGCGCCATCAGGGCAGCACGGGGTCATTAGGGACGGGGCCCAGCAATGACCACACCACCGGAAGTACGTAGCAAACCTCCCTGCATCAGTAAACTGATTAAAGGGCATCGACAATCGATTTACCGTTTCATATCAGAA
>JAWQFJ010014232.1:2500-5000 GCA_034096865.1 Theodoxus fluviatilis | reverse complement strand
ATGCACAGCAGTGACGAAAGAAAGACACACTATACGCATATATTGATGATGAAAATACATCATAATTGAATGTGCACTCATACTGACCGTGCATATTCGTTACAGATCGCGTTTGAGGGGATCCGGGGAGTCAGCTTCCTTGGGGACATCGCTATTGATGATGTCAAGATCGTCGCCGGAGGCTGCGGTCGTCCGGGTAACTCCACAATATTCGTTTACTGTCGGTCATTTGCAGAGAAAACACTTTTTATTCCCCCTAAGCTTACAGAGGCATGTCTTTATTGGGAGGTTTTCGTCTGCAGAATCACATTTTACTCACCTATGTACTGCATGTATTTAATAACCTAATATCATCTTTACACACACACACACACACACACACACACACACACACACACACACACACATACACACACATACACGCACACACACATACACACACGCACACATAAACCTGCGGCAGTAGGAAAGTAAGTACCATCACTTTATAGATTTACGTTCATGCGCATGTATGAATAAATATGTGTATGTGTGTGTGTGCAAGTGCGTGCGTGCATGTGTGTGTGTGTGTGCACGCGCGTGCGTGTATGTGCGCGCGCGCGCGTGTGTGTGTTTTCAAACGAACGTCAGTGGAAGTCTTCTCGTTGTTCATTTCGTCCGTTTGGGCTTTTGTTGAGTCTCTTTTTCCAGCCTGCTAATGTATTGACGCTGTTCCATACGTACAGGCACCTGCTCCTTTGAGAATGGGATGTGCACGTGGACCAACGTGCTGTCTGGAGACGACTTCGATTGGATCGTGGGTTCCGATTCGACATCCTCCGTGGGCACCGGGCCCTCCAAGGACCACACGCTGCAGGCCTCTGCAGGTAACAAGTCTCAAGACCTCCGCCTTCTCTGTAGCTTGACCCTGCACTCATGACGTGTACGGAGTCATTGACAAGATTTTTGACAGCATACCTGGTTCCAATACGTTTGGGAAAACAACAAGCACAGAGTCCACTGGCGCAGTAGAACCGTGTTTGCATTTCTTGAATATGTCGATCAATAATTTTGATGTTAGTTATCAGAGTATACCTTCTGAAATTTTGCTTTGCATGGAAAGGTGCTTCAAAACTTCTGTATGAAGACTGTATGATAAAAATGCCGCCAAATCCAGTGGGCTGACTTTCCCTCTTTTTAATCACGTGTTGTACATGTACTCATGCTATTTTTGTCTTTCATTTTGCAATCAGTCTATCGTGTTAACTCACTGGCACGCCACCAACGTTTTTGATACTTTTTTCCCCTCAGTGTGGTGTTAAAGACGTGAATAGAGAAAGGGTGGACGACATGATTATATTGAAGATGCGAATGAGAAGTGCCATTAAAGCAGGAAACATAAGTAGATTTTTCATATTTGTCTTTACTTTGTGCTCAGCCTTACTTTTTGACATCACGTCCAGTCACGTTGTGTTGGGCTTCGTTACGTATAATTACATAACGTTTTCAAATGGTTTGTTATGTCTGTTCCGCTTTACTATGCTGTATTGTACTGTGTTTTATTGTGATTTAATGTTTCGACATGTGGTGTCATGCAGTGTCAATCCATTTGATGTCACAGGGTACGTTATATTTGTTACATCATTTATTGTTTTACACTACATTACCAGGGGCGGATCTGGGGGGGGGGGGGTGCAATGGGTGCAATTGCACCCCCCCCAGCGGGACCAAAAAAAAAAAAAAAAAAAAAAGTGAAAAAAAGAGATATGTTGATAATGTAGTAATGTAAATGTAATTGCACCCCCCCCCCCAATCAAAAAGACAAAAAAATGAGAGAGAGACTCAGGGAAAGAGATGTTGATAAATATTGGAATGTAAATATAATTGCACCCCCCCCCTCCTCGGCTTAAAAAAAGAAGAAGAGAGAAGCTGATAAATATAGTAATGTAAATGTATTTGCACCCCCCCCCCCCTCCCTCGGCAGAACAAAAAAGAGAAAGAGATGCTGATAAATATAGTAATGTAAATGTAATTCCACCCCCAGCCAAAAAACTAACTAAATAAATTAAAGAAATAAAATACATAAACAATGATAATACATAATAAAAAAATGGAAAGAGAAATATGTTGATAAATATAGTGATGTAATTGCACCCCCCCACCCCCCCCCCCCCCCAGCCAAAATAAAAAGGGGTGGGTGGGTGCAGAGAGAGAGATGCTGATAAATATAGGAATGCACTAGTAAAATTAAATGTAATTGCACCACCACCCCCCCCCCCCCCCATATAAAGATTATTAAATTCGAGGTATGATCTTGTTGCAAAGACTTTTTCCTCATGTTGTTTTTGTGAATTGTGATTCTTTATTATTAACATCGAACTTATTTAGCACTGTACATTTTCGAGCATGTGCTCCCCAAGAGAGAGACAGTTGGTCCTATCTCCACCCCCCACCACATCAGTGGCAAAATGTATCGCCTGAAAATAGCACTTTACACGCTCAGATTGCACCAGATTGCACC
>JAWQFJ010014229.1:52500-55719 GCA_034096865.1 Theodoxus fluviatilis | reverse complement strand
CTTCTTCAGTCTTCGATGATGAAGATGACGACAACAGCCACGACGACGACGACGACATGGTGGTGATGATGATGTTGGTGATGATGATGATGATGATGATGATGATGATGATGATGATGATGATGATGATGATGATGATGATGATGATGATATAACATTGACACTGGTAAAATCGAAAAACGTTGCAATTTTCCACCCAAATTGAGTGTTTGATCATGAATATATGACATCATCAAGATGCTTTGAGGAAACGTGTTATCGATCTGATCAAAAAGGATTGATCTCACACGATATATTCTCTAAATTCGTATGCATCTTGCAAAAATTTTCACTATGGTCACGTCGACGGTCGCAATGTACAAATACAGATTATAGACCAAGCGTCCTGAAAACGCATACATTACTCTGACACACGATGCCATCCCGTGCCTTACAGCGGCTGGCGTCCTGTCGTGCAACTTCGACAATGGTCCCTGCATGTGGACACAAGACGGGTCAGACAACTTCGACTGGACTCGGAACAGAGGTTCCACTGCCAGTATTGGCACCGGACCTCCGACTGACCACACCACTGGCAGTAAGTCTGCGTGTGTGTGTGTGTGTGTGTGTGTGTGTGTGTGTGAGTGTTTGTGTGTGTGTGTGTGTATGTGTGTGTGCGTGTGTATGTGTGTGTGTATGTGTGTGTGTGTGTGTGCGTGTGTGTGTGTGCGTGCGTGTTTGTGTGTTTGTTTGTGTGTGTGTGTGTGCGTGTTTGTGTGTTTGTTTGTGTGTGTGTGTGTGTGTGTGTGCGCATCTGTATGTGTGCGTACGTGCGTCCGTGCGTGTCCTGTCACGTTACATTGACATCTCATCCACATAAACTGTACACTTGAATATAAGTTGAAGGAAGCATACTCTTTCACTGTTAAGACATCAGTTTAAACTTTACAGGTGTAAATCACGATTAGTAGAAATTCACGCAATAGTATTAAATGTGTACAAATGCATAACACAAATTTAGACAAAAGGTGTCTATAAGCTAATGTTCCTAGCAGGAGAACGTTTCATTCTGACTATTACATTTCGATGCATTTCTACGTCGTTTTGCCTTAAAGATCTACAAGTTGAATTACAATTTATCTCCAATATCATGTCATGCTCACATTTCCCACACCTTTCTCACCCCTACCCTTTTGATCACCGCCTTTTTTGCACAGCCTGGTGGAATGGCCCAACTTGAGCATTTGCTGAGGTCTAACGGTCTTTCGGGAATTTTGTTATTAGGCAAAGCTGCGACAGGATTTCTCAAACATTCTGGTTTATTTTCAACTGTAATCAATTTAATATGTAATTTGTTGCAATCCTTTAACCGCATTCGTAATAACATTTTATTGGAAACAAATATAATCACCTTAGAAATAGTTAAAATCGAGGTCTTCAACAACAACAACAACAACAACAACAACAACAACAACAACAAAATTAAAATCCCATCTGACATATAAACCTCAACCTCACACTATAATTCATTACTGCAGACGGCTACTACTTCTACATTGAGACGTCTGCTCCTCGCAAGCCTGGGGACAAGGCTCGAATCGTCAGTCCCGTGGTTCAACCCCAGCCTGGCAGCCAGGGCAGCTGCTTCACCTTCTACTACTACATGTACGGCACTCACGTCAGCAACCTCAACGTCTACGTCAAGACCAAGCCCGCCCTGGGCCCTGCTATCTTCACCAAGTCGGGCACTCTCGGTCAAAAGTGGATCCAGGCCAGCATTGACATCAACGCCAATACGCCCTTTCAGGTCAGCAAATTAGATTGCGTGTGTTCCTTGTTTAATGGGGTCTTATTGAGAATGCACCTTGCGGCCAGAGTCGTTCGATGCCCATCTCATCGGCTGGAGTTCCTGGCTCTTGGACAGTCGAGGCCTCTTCCTGTACTCAGCCGGGGATAGATTGCGTTTTAGTTCCTCTTTTTGAAAGAGTGGGAGTCATCTTTTAATATAATAATTTACATGAGATCATTTGTAAAAGTACCAACATAGGGACTGTTACACATGCATACATGCGTGCACCGATTCCTTCGAAACAACATGAAACTATGAACGCAAAACAGTGTCTTATCAATATGCAGTTATAGTCGCAAACCACTGTTATGCTAATGACTGCCGTTGTCTTTATCCCTTTATTTTCTCCTTTTGTTTAGGTACATATTCAGCGCTTGAGTGTTGTAGGGGATGTCCTGTTGCGAGTCTTGAATTCGGTCAACATTGCGTAGCAGCCAGTTTTATGCATCGAAGACAGGAAGAGTTCATACACTTAGACATGCTGTGGGCGATGCCTGTTCAAGTTTTGGCATTGCAAGACGAATATATTAGGAAGTCTTCTGTCATTGCCTTGGCAAGGCGTTTTCGACGATTTCACCTCAGTTTATCAGGTCACGGGTACTGGATACTGAAGATGTACCTGACGCTCGGCCAAAGCATTTGTTCTCTTCTGACGTGTACAGGCACTTGGATGGATGGGTGGGTGGAGGGGTGGGTGGATGGGTACATGATTGAATTAGTTTTACGGCCAATCAGCCTTTGTAGGTTATGTAAGACCACTGACAACAACATTGCTGGAGCTGGTTGTAGTTAAAGCAGCTCATGTCCCGATTTTGCAAGTTATTCGCCTTATACGAATCGCGTCGGGAGACGGAGTGGGTGAACACTTACCCCCAACCAACATTGGAAATCGCTCAGAAAGTAGCAACGTTTACACGGCAGAGATAACAGCAGGTCTTCTAACGTAGTTTGGAGTTCCCTAGAATGCACTCCTTCATTGAATGTGCATTACCTCAACTAATGAATGCAGATATACACAATATATGAAAGTATGCTGAGTACGTGGCGCTCGATCCTTTGTTTCTAATTACAATTTCGCGGAGTCATATTCCGATGACGTCAACCTTTCTCACAACTTCGGAATTCTACTTTGATTTGTATTTGCACAGATCGTTGTGATTTTCACTCTTGTGACGATGTACTGTCATTGCAGATGGTGATTGAGGGTACTGTGGGATCCGGGTACTTGGGTGACATAGCAATCGATGACGTCAACATCGACACATCCCAGCCCTGCACTCAGGGTTAGCACTCTTCAAATTCAGTCATTGAACAAAGGCGTCGTGTGTCATAGGCACCATGCACATGAAAAGTGAACACTCAGTATCGGATGATCAAATACATGAGAGCAG
>JAWQFJ010014229.1:35000-42500 GCA_034096865.1 Theodoxus fluviatilis | reverse complement strand
GCATCTGTCCTTTCTAGATTTGTGTTTGCAAACAACGATAAGTATCACGTGTTCATTTGCTTTTTTGTTGCATATTTGGACTGATATTCAAACACTAAATCAGTGATCATTTTCCAGTTCTTTGCCTCGTATTGTCCTCCTACACAACACAGACCCCTGCCTTCATCTCAACAACATCCCGTTTCCCTTCACCCCCTGTATCAAGAATTTGACAGATCCATGTAAATCCTCCAGGACACTACATGTACATCGAGGCCTCAGCACCCAGACGGCCGGGCGACAAGGCACGGTTGTTCAGTCCTGTGATAGCTCAAGGCACGGGCAGCTGCCTGACCTTCTGGTACAACATGAACGGCGCCACTATGGGCACGCTCAACGTGTACGCCGCCCCCGACACAGCCCACCTCGGCTCCCCAATCTGGTCTCGCTCGGGCAACCAGGGAATCCAATGGCGGCTGCAAGTGGTTCCCTTGCCAACCACCCTTACCAATGCCAGGGTAAGGAGAAAGCTCCCCAGGTCTCCCCTTCTCACTTCTCTCTCTCTCTCTCTCTCTCTCTCTCTCTCTCTCTCTCTCTCTCTCTCTCTCTTTCTTTTTCTTTTTCTCTCTTTCAATACGATAATAACTATGTGACTAATTCTGTGAATGCAGACGAGAATGACGCCAGATATCATGATCTTTTGGATGCCCCTATTAGTGCTGCAGAAGTCAAGATGACATTAAAAAAAGAAGACCTGCCAAGGTTGCAAAAATAGATGGCATTCCTGGAGGGTGTCTAAAAGAGGCCCAAGATAAGCTGATACCATTTTTACCAAACTGTTTAACACTTTATTTGACGCTCATTAATTCCCTAAGACTTGGTCACAATCATTAATAGTTCCCGTACATAAGAAAGAACACATACAGAATCCCGACAATTATAGAGGGATCTCTTTATTATGCGCATCATGTAAGCTTTTTACCTCTGCATTAAGCAGAACGGTTGCGAGTGTGGATGGATCTCGAGGACAAAATGTGTGTTAAACAGGCTGGTTTCCGGGCTAACCACTCCACAGTAGACCACGTTTTAACCTTGTATGCAATGATTCTCAAGCATGTTTATGGTGAAGGAAGAGGGAAATTACTTGTTTGTTTTGTGGATTATAAAAATGCTTTTGACTCTGTTAGTCATACACACCTGTGGAGAGTTCTGCAGAGGTTGGACTGTCAACAAAATTTTACTTGATGTTCAAGGTCAGCTATGCCGTCGGGCAATCATGTGTTCGATGGCGACATGCCCTATCAGATTTATTTTCTTGCTCGGTGGGTGTAAAGCAGGGCGCAATTCAGCCTCCAGGAATTTTCTCCCTATATAGTAACAAGGTTGCCGAAGATGTACAAAGAAAAGGAAAACACGGGGTTCAGTTGATGCCAGGAATGATCGAGATATTTCTCTTATTGTTTGCAGATGCCGTAGCCCTAATATCTACCACACATTCTGGGCTACAAAACCAGATTAATGACCTTATCAATGTGTCTAACTCGTTAAGCTTAACTGTAAACCCAGAGAAAACGAAGATCATGATCTTCAGAAATGGTGGGCATCTTGCAACAGGAGAAAGGTGGTACCTTAATGGGGTGAAGCTGGATGTCGTCAACCAGTATAGATACTTAGATTATGTGTTCTCTACCAGACTGTCATTACATACTGCACTAGAAGATCTGTGCGTGAAAGGGAAGCAAAAGGCTGTACATATTTTGAAAGCCCTGTGGAACTTACGATGTATAAAAGCAAAGGTGTTCTCTAGAATGCTTGTGTCGCAAGTCATCCCCACTTTGTTATACAGTGTTGAGATTTGGGGTCTAGAAAGCCACAGAAAGATAGAGACAGTTCATACTTTTTCGTGCAAGAAGTTCCTAGGGCTTGGCAGCAGAACCCCGAACATTATGTTCTATGGAGATCTTGGGAGATTCCATTTGCATGTAAGTAGTTGCATAAAAGTGATCAAATATTGGCTGAAACTCTCTAGGATGAATCATGATAGATTACCAAAGCAAGCTTATTTCATGCTCCAGAACTCTAATACTTCTGGCAAATCAAACTGGGTTGATTCAGTGAGAAAACATTTGCAAAAATAGGGCTTCGGATATGCATGGTTTAATGGTGGTGTTCAAAACGATAATTATTTCATACAACAACTGAAACAGAGACTGAAGGATTGGTTCTTCCAAGAATGGAGTAGCACAAATAGAACAAATGAACGATACCGGTGGTATTATAAAGTATCTTTTGGTCTTGAAGATTAGTTTAATAATATTGATATTAAAAAGTCAGAGATATTTTCATTAGATACAGGTTTGGTGTGAATTACCTGGCAGTAAACAGAATATTCAGAAGTACTCGAAATGTTTAATGCCTGTTTTGCAATGCAAAAGAAGACGACGAACATTTACTGTTGAACTGTCCTGTTTATGAGCATCTGAGACAAAAGTACCTGGAGCGACACAACCCTCAGGAAGAGAGGATTAAATGCTGCAAATATTGGTTGAATGGTACCGACTTCCGTCGAACAAGACCTGTAGCTATGTTTCTCTATTATGCTTTTAAGAGGAGATACATTTGTCTTGAATCACTGAGTAGAGAAGCTAATCTTTCCCAGTGACACTGATGTAACTTTTTGGGGGTGAATGACAATGCGCCTAAAGACACTTTTTATGGCTTTTAATATGGTTTTGTTAAGCAGATGCGTCGTTATTGGGATACAAATATTCAGTTCCGGAAATTGTCTATGCTTTTCTCCCAACGGCATAACCATTTATACGGTGGGTGGTCTTACTATTGTTGTGCATTGATTTAATGTATTTGCTACCAAAATGGTCTTGAGAGTTTGTGCAAGTTGATGCACAAAGTGAATGTTTTCTGAAGACCCCTGTAAAGGTAGTGAAGAACGGCAACATTGCATGTCTCAAGATAACACGTCTCACGATTTTTGTACATGAGAATGTTCCGAATTGTTCAATTTGTATTTGCAATGGGCCGATGGCCTTCGCAATAAAAGTTCAGTTCAGTTCAGTTCTCTCTTTCTCTTTCTCTCTTTCTCTTTCTCTCTTTCTCTTTCTCTCTTTCTCTTTCTCTCTCTCTCTCTCTCTCTCTCTCTCTCTCTCTCTCTCTCTGGCACATTTAGGACACATACTGTCACACTATGAGTAAACTTTTCTATGTAACTGTTAACGTTCCAATTTTCAGTAACGTTCTACCTGCACTCTGGTCTCTCCTTGCTGAACATGAATATGAACACGCGTAAAAACAGCTCGCTGGGACTTTATTTCGGAAACTATGATAATGTGTATTTGACTTATATTTTGTTGCTGCGATTCCCGGAAAACGATGCTCATTGTAACTTAGACTCGCGTTTCAGCCACTTATCTGCAAGTTATCTAGACAACAATGAAAGATAAAGGAGCCCAAAGACATCTCATACTTTCTGTGTATGAAGTTCATATGAGAAACCTACAAAAACATGAATTGTTTTCTATTTCTTTTGTCAGATCATCTTCGAAGGCATCGTCGGTTCAAGTTACCTCAGTGACATTGCAATCGATGACGTTGCCATGACTACCAGCTGCCCAAACCCAGGTAAGTTGTTCTTTTCCTTGTTCTCTGCAATAACAAGGTCAGTCTTCCGTTGTCTCTATAAAATGCTGACAGACACACCTCCCTGGACATTAACAATAATAAAAAATCTCTGAAATAAAACAAGAGTGTAATATTGCTCTATATATCGTATTCTCCACTGAGAAAGTGTGCTTCTATTTACTGCATGATCTCATAGAGCTTAGCGTGAAGGCTGTGGGATACCTCTGCAAGGACGAGAGGTCTGCTGTGTTCTCTGGAGCGAAAACTGCATGCAGAACATGAAAGCTCCAACGTAACTTTGCAGAACCTGACTGCCGGCTTCTTCGATTCCACCAACAGTCGTCGTAAGCAGCCACAGGTCACGTGGGCGGTCAGCTGTCATGATGCCTTCTTGGACTATGACACAAGTAGGCAGCATCACAGCTAACTCCCCACGTGATACCGCGTCATGACTTCCGCTGGCTTCATGGCGAATACTACCCTCAGAAGATGGGGGGGGGGGGGGGGGGGGGAGAGAGAGAGAGAGAGAGAGAGAGAGAGAGAGAGAGAGAGTCAGACAGACATACAGACAGACAGACAGAGAGACAGACAGACAGACAGAAGAGAGGGGCGGGGACGGACGGACGAACAGACGCACAGACAGACAGACGGACGGACGGACGGACGGACGGACGGACGGACGGACGGACGGCCAGGCCAACAGATAGAAACCGAGACACAGAGTCAAAATTAGTCAGAGAAACTGAGACAGAGCGAAACAAAATGAGACAGAGACAGAGGCGGAAACAGAAACAGAGGGAGTGAGTGACGGTCAGACGGACGGATGGTCTGACTCACACGCACACATACACACGCATGCACGTACACACTCATAGACAGACACACTCAGGCATTTATCAGGAGACAAGAATTCATGATAGCCAAATTTAGATCAGGCACACGGCTTCCCTTCCTATGTCCAGGCAACTGCGACTTCGAGTCCTCTCTGTGTGGCTGGACCAACTCCAAGACAGACAACTTTGATTGGATAAAGACCACGACCACCTCCAACTTGTACACCCAACGCCCAACAGCTGACCACACACTCAACACTCCAGCAGGTAACTGATATTTTTCCAGTTGAGTCGATCATGGTTACGTCTGCAATACTATTACTTGCTCTTCTGCTTTGGGTATCAACGCCAGCTGAGCACTAATAAATTTCTCCACTTTGCTGCCGCTGCCAATCCCTACTCATCCGCTGGACTTCGTGGTCGTAGAACTTTCGGGTTCCGCCTCGGTAGCCCAGCTCGGGCTGCCCCAAGGAGCACTAGGAGCTAGGAGGGGGGTGGGGGATGAGGGGTGGGGTGTGTGGCAGTTGGGAACTTCTCCCCGAGGTTGTAGAACCTGACAACCTGTAGACTGATGCTGTATCTCAATTTGGATGAACCACGTAAGTAACTTTCTGAGCACCATATATTGAAAAAACAAGGGATTGCATTCGCAAAGAGGTAGTATACTTTTATATGTACAGCTTCGATTTGGATAAAACTGTAATGTGTTCGACAAATTTTCTGAACAGCGATGATTGCAAGAGAAGTCTTTCCTTCAAATGAGGTCACATGAAGGGAAAATTTGACATCAAGTTTATTAAATCGTATCTCCATCATCTGTCTTGCAGGTTCTTACCTGTACTCGGGTGCATTTTTGCGTGTTCCGACTGGATCCAAGGGTAAGCTGGTGTCGCCCTCTCTCGACCCCACCAGTACCACAGGAGCCTGTGTTTCCTTCTGGTACATCATGTCCGGTGCCACCATTGGCAACCTCACCGTGTACATGCAGCAGGTGAGCTAGGGCCGGCCACGGACGTTTCTGCCAAAATATTACTCCACTCAGGCCAGGCCAATTTGTTGACCCAGAAATTGTTCACTAACCAAGATACTTTCAGCTGCTCTTGTAGTTGTTCTAAACTAACATCAACGGCCACCGCATTTTTCAGGGTAGCTAACGCAGTTAATGCCACTTTCTACAGTCATCAGCGCTACTTCTACCTTTGCCTATTATCGCCACCATAAACTTTGCCTCCATCAACTCTACTACTACCACCACCTCAATCATTGCCGTTGCTCTCTCTCCTTTTCTTGCTCCTCCTCTTACTCCTGTTCCTGCACACCTCTCTGCTGATATTGCTGCTCCTCTTGCAGAATATTTACAACTTTGACTTGTGCTGTAGCTACACGTATATATGTTTTTCCTGCTGTGATCTCTACTAGTGCTACAAGTGCATCGACTACTACTTTTCCATCTTTCTGAAACTGCAGTGGCCCTCTTGTCCAACTACTATTGCTGATGTTGCTGCTCGTTTTCCAATCCTTCATTCCTCTGGCGCGGAGAAAGATTTAGTTGTGCAACGCTTGTTTACCCCGTTGCCAGGGAACGACGCTGACGATGCTGTGGCAGCTGACGGATGACCAGGGCACCAAGTGGCAGCAGGGACAGGCGCCCTACTACTCCACCTCGCCCTTCACACTCGTCTTCGAAGCTACGCGAGGCGGCGGGACCATGGGCTTCTTCGCACTTGATGACTTCACATTGACGACCAGCAGATGTCAGAGTAAGCTCCCTTCGTTACTATGCAAGCGGTGGTGCGTTTGCCCGTTAGGACAATACTCTTGGGGAAATGGGCTGCATCTGGGGATCGGACAGTAGGAGCAGAGGCTACTGAGCTTGTTGTTTGCACGCTTTGTCGTTGACAAAAGCAGCTATCACTCAGGGCTACGGACGGACATTTTCACATTTTTTGCTTGCAGGCCTGAATACATGCAAAGCAGCAGTTTAGCCGTGATGCCATCACAAACACACGCTTAAACACATAGACAAGCATGCTTGTACGTGCGCACGCGCACACACACGTACACACACACGCGCACGCACACACACACACACACACACACACACACACACACACACACACACACACACACATTTTTCGGAATGTATTTTGAGCTGTCGACAATTTTCAGCATTCTGATTCATCAAGTGTTCCTACAGGTGCTTTAGATATCTCCAAAGAAACGCGGAATGTATTGCTTGTGGAACTATCTTAACACAACAAGTACACAGGAAAAAAGAAAACGACTGAGAAACTTAACATAATATTACGCTCTACATTCTGTTCACTTTGAGAGGACGTACACGCAGGACAACTCTGATAATCAGAACAAGTCATTATCAGTCGATGTCCATGCCACCCAGCGTTTCTGACTGTTTCAGTTGCTCCATACACCGCCTCCAGCTCAGTGAGTTTCACTCCCCCGGGAGTGTCCACCACCATGGCCACCATTGGCGGTGAGTCATCCTGAACCTTCACGCAGTCAACTGCTGCGTCCACTAAACGCTCCCTTGCTTCTTTTACGTTGTTCTTTCCCTTCAGTTTATTTCCTGATTTGATCTACTTTACTTGGGCATTTTTCTCTTTAAAATCATATCTCACAGCGTGTGCGAGTGCGTGTATGTGTGTGTGTGTGTGTTTGTTTGTGTGTGTGTGTGTGTGTGTGTGTGTGTGTTTGTGTGTGTGTGTGCGTGTGCGTGTGAGCGTGTGCGTGTGTGTGTGTGCATGTGCTTGCATCTGTGTGTGCGTGTGTGAGTGTGTGTTTGCGTGTTTGAGTGTGCGTGTATGTGTGTGTGTGTGCATGTGCGTGCGTGTGTTTGCGTGTGTGAGTGCGTGTGTGTGTGTGTGTGTGTGTGTGTGTGTGTGTGTTTGTGTGTGTGTGTTTGCGTGTTTGAGTGTGCATGTATGTGTGTGTTTGTGTGCGTACGTGTGTTTGCGTGTGTGAGTGTGCGTGTGTAAGTGTGTGTGTATGTGTGTGTGTGTGCCTGTGTGTGTATGTGTTTGTTTGTGTATGT